>VDFB02305050.1:0-11243 GCA_007258455.2 Sequoia sempervirens | reverse complement strand
GACAGTGTGCTTGAATGCAAGTGCATTCCCTTTTTATCATACTTTTAATAGAGTGTACTTTGTGGATTAATCTTCACTGTGGTTTTCCCCCTGATAGGGTTTCCACATAAAAAATTTAGTGTTATGATGTTCTTTAATGTGTTTGCATGTTTCCTTCTATTGATATGTTGTGAATGCTATTAAAGGTTTAATTATTGTTGTTGATAGTTTATGATCTAATTGAAATTAAAATATTGTGGAACACTGATTCACCCCCCTTTTAGTGTTCCTAGTGTCCAACAGATTCACTAAATATTACATTCTAGTTATAAGAGCTCTCTCCTCTAGATATACAAAAGCAAGTAGATCCTCTAATGATTATTGTTAACATTAATAATATTGACATTAGACATAATATTTTTGATGCTATCTCAATGCTCAATGTATGTAGCATTGATCTATTTCCTAAGATTAATATTGATTCATCTTCTCTTATTATTTCTTTCGTTATTATTCATGGGTTTGATAATGTCAGTTGATAAGCCCTAGGCATGATAGTATTACCTTTGAGGATGGGACCCATTACTATACCTACCATTATATATGTTATGAAAAAGCTCATACAATCTCCTTTCTAAATAGACTGATCTTACAAGCAGGGTGGAGTCTCTGAGTTCCATTTTGGTATAAATTTGTTGTTCATTGCACACCTGTAGAAGGTCAAAGTGGCTGCTGACCTAATTTTGGTCAGCACCTAACTGAAATGTTAGCTATCAATCGTGCCTTGTACATGTCACCTTTATTCCTACAATTTCTCCTTCCAATGTGTCAATTCTTACTCTAACAATACCTGCTACAAAGGATACTTTTGAGATGTCCCTAAAGAAGATCGTCTTGAAGTAAGAAATAATAAGTATACCTCTTCTCAAAATAATGCATGTCTTGGTGATGATTAGGTTTCCTTAGAATTTATAGACTCCTTCATTTGGGAATATAAAGTCCACTTGATCCACTTAGACCTTTCAATAACATCATCCACACCCGCTATCAAAGATGGTTATTCTTCTGTATTGTGGGATAATTTGAATGCAAATTGTAATGTTCTTAGTGTTGATCCTCCTTCTAAGGAAGATGATCACACCTCTATTAAAATGGATAGTGTTAGAAGTCTTATCAAGAAGGATGATGGTGCACCCTCTATAGAGAATATGATGCCTCTAGCCAAAATATTCCCATGAGGATCCCATTGTCTTCCCATCCGATCTTTCAGGAGTAGTCAAACTTCTTTCCACAAGAGAAAGGTTGTTTCCTACTTCCTTTGTCTGGCTTAATATTTTTGTGACTTTGAATCCCATTTAATTTTCACTACCTTCCTTCTTCCCACACTTAAAGAAATTTCTCATGATGTGCTTAAAGATTCTTTCTTTATGCATACCAAGGTTCCAAGTTATTCCACTAGCAAACATAAGGACTTGAAGGATAAAATACAAATTCTCAATCCAGGTGCCATCACTCATTTATTTTCTGATGCACCTACCTCTACTTCAAACAACAAGTAACATCGAGGTTTACCTCTATCCTATTTGCTCTAAGTGTCTTCCATGATTCTCCTCCCCTGTATGCTAAGGGAAGTGATAACTTGTTATGGATATTTTTCCTTCTTACAAACCCCCCCTCTCTCCTCTATATCTTTTAATTGAAGCATCCATTGAGTGAACTCCCTTTTCTCTTGAAGGGTTGTCAAGAGAACCCATTTGAAATATTTTATCTCCAATGAATTCTATGGCATCTAGCTTGGGGTAGCTCGACTAGAACTTTCATTTTAAATAGTGTGTCCCTTGAGTGGACCCATCTTCTTTTGAAAGCTTCCCGAGGGACCCCTTTGAAAGAATTCCGATTTGTTGACATTCTACGTGAATATCTACTTGATTTCCTGCATGGATACTTTATTTTTAGACATGATTTATCTATAGGTAAACATGCCACTTTGTAGGTGTGCCTGTGAATCTGCTTTCCAATCTGACTTTGTAGAGTCTCCTCCTTTGGGTTTCCTCCATGTGAGAGATCTTCGTAGATGCTTTCTTGTAGGTATGTGGACTTTTAATTCACTTTCATCTTGGTTTCCTCCATGTGAGAGATCTTGGGGGACACCTCCTTGCAAGTATATAGGCCTATAAGGCACTTTCATCTAGGTTTCCTCCATGTAAGAGATCTTGGTGGATGCCTCCTTGCAGGTTTGTGGGCCTATAAGGCACTTTCATCTAGGTTTCCTTTATGTGAGAGATCTTGGGGGATACCTTCTTGTAGGTTTTCGGGCCTATAAGTTGCATACTTCACGGGGCTTCCTTCATGTGAGAGATCTTGGGATTTTTATCCTTATAGGTTTGTGGGCCTATGAGACACTTTCATCCTATGGGATGTTTCCATCAGTCATCTATGGGTGTTTGGTGTGCTTTGTTCAAACTCTCCTTGGGTTTGAGGTCCTGTGGATCCCTTTCTCTTGGAATTTTCATTCCTTTCTAGCTTCTCCCTCTTAAATCTTTTTTCTCTTCTCTTCTCTTCTCTTTTGTTTATACCAGATTAGAGATCTGCATCTTCTTCATCCTGAGTATATGCCCTTCCTCTCTTAGTTTTATAATTATTCTAAGTGTGTTATGTTCTTAATTTAGGGATGATTCATATTACTAAGACAACCTTTTACATAGAGGTCTCTTTACTTTGCTAACTCAAATCCTTTAGTTTTTTGTGCTCTAACATTGTTGTCTAGTGCATGGATTTCTTGTCTAATTCATTATTTTTGTACTCTTTATCCTAGGGGCATTGCTTCCATGGTTCAAAGGGTTATTTTCTTCCTCTACAGTATCCTTTTGGCATACATTATTATTTATGTTTAGTAGACTTCCTTTAGTATGCATATTAGCATAGATTCATATGCCCGCTAAAGTGGGGGGAAAATGTATAGTCATAAAAATACACCCATTGCAATTTCACATACATTATTGCATCTACTTTATTGTCCACTCCCTTAGCATCTTGATTAGGTGTATTTTAGCCCCTGCATCAACCTTTTTCCCTCTTATAATGCTCAAAGGCTCACTTTTCAGCAATTACCCTTCATGCGTCAACCTTGCATCAAAGATTGTGCCTTTCTTGTTCACATTGTTTTGAAGCATGACGTGTCTAAACACTAGCACTCTGCATAGAAATTTGTGTTCCACACTAGTTTCCTACGACATTTCAACATTCAAATGACCAATTTGGTGCATGTTTTCCTTATCACATCCTCCCATTAGTTTGGTGTAGTGTAAAGAATATCCAGGGTGCCTTATAGCCACCTGGGCTTCTTTTATTCTCTTCTCAGTTCGGTTTTGCCTTCCTGGATTGATGCTTCTCTTTATCCGGCATCTTTCACTCTCCATCTTGCTGTATTACTGGCTGGCTCTCTTGTTTGTTACAGCAGCTTCTACAACTTTCAGGCTCTCTTGCAGTTATCTTTATAGATATCTCAGGCTGTTACAGCCTCTTTGAACTCTTAAAACATGCTTAGTATCTTTCTCTCCCTCTTTGCATCTCGATAACGCGAAATCTGCATCCTTGTCGCGTAGCGCGCGCGCGCGCGTAGTCATCTCGTTCCATCCCTACTGCGCTTATGATTTGCTTGATGTGGTTCTCCTCAGCGGGTAGGGTTAGCTTTTATCGCATCTTTTGTGATCTGGTTCTCCTCAGGTGGGGTTTGAGTTTATCATATCACATTTCTTCTCTTTATCTTTTATTTCTTTGTAGGAACACCAAAATGTAAACCCAGTTAGAGGCTCCTACAAATATTTAGCAATTTCCTCCTAGATCTCTTATGCATATAGAGTTTTAGAGGCATTCATTTTATAGAGCTACCACATCACTTGCATGGATTTGCTTGGGAATTTCCTTTCTCTATATATTATTGTCCTTATCTATATCATTTCTACTTCATTTTATTTTAGTTATGTTATATTCCATCACTTTCTCACATTCCAAGATTTCTTAGCAATTAGGGTAGAAGAAACCACTTTATCATTTTTTGTAGTAAAATCACTTTCTAGTTCCTACGAGATGTTAACGCACCTCTGGGATGCCAGTGTGCCACATTGTCATACATATCCTGTGTTTTCATCCTTTGGCTTAGAGATTTTTAGCTTATCCAAAAATTCTTCATGACCTGCTCTTTCTAATTCTAGAACTCTTGCATTATTCCTTGAGGTAGTTTAGGGTAGTTCACCCCAAGAGGCTCTCTGAATGAAAAGAACTTGTGAGTAGTGAATCCCCCTTCTCTACACTTATTTAAGGTGTTGTAAAGTGTTATACCACACTTTCACA
Organism: Sequoia sempervirens; assembly: GCA_007258455.2. Taxonomy (NCBI): domain Eukaryota; kingdom Viridiplantae; phylum Streptophyta; class Pinopsida; order Cupressales; family Cupressaceae; genus Sequoia; species Sequoia sempervirens. The sequence continues at coordinate 6,911 of VDFB02305050.1, read as the reverse complement.
ATAATCTAGGGTTTTCATTATTAATTGGGCTTCTTTATGCTTTAATTATCCTTATTTTGCATCTGCAAGCCTTAATTAATGCATCTTTCTAAGGATAGACTCAACATAAACTAGTATCCAATCACAATTCATGTCTTCTTAGGTAGTGTGGCCCAAATTTAGTGATCTAGGACTCATATTCCACCTTAGGCGTATGACTCCCACTTAGGTTTCAAGGCCTTGATATTTATTTTACATGAATCTAAGAATTATTAAAAAATGTGTCCCATTGCTAAGCCTAATGGGACTCATATTCCACTTGTTCAGTCTTGTGTGGCCCAAAATTAAATTTAACTCAAATTATTGGTGAAATTTTATCTTCCTAGATCTGATTTTGGCTTGTAGTGTTGTAATTTTGAGAAATTTGGCATAAACAAGTATAAATGCAAGGTTATTTCACTCATTTTTCACCTAGCAAGTTTACAAGTGATATAACACCTTGAGAATTCATACATTATAGAAAATTAGAGCATTCAAGAGAATTCAAGAGTTTACAAGAGAATTCAAGGGATGATTATCAAGTGTTTTGGAGCATCATTCAAGTATCAAGCATCATATCAAATTCATCACGCATCATGTTTTTTTTTGAGCTAAAAATTGTGATGTAGGGTTTCATAATTCAAGCAAGCATTCAATTCAATATCTATAACATTTAAGAAATATTCAAGAACTACATCCATTGGATCCATTTCATAAATGTTTATAACAATTTATTGTTAGGGTTTGGTGAGTTGTAACATTTCATATTGTTCATTCATCATTCCTTCATTTCATTACATAGGAAAATCCATTTCTACTAACAAAACAACATTTTCCCCTCTCTTTAGTGTGTGATCTATAGATCTAGGTTGAAGACATATTAAAGAGCAATTTTGGAGAAATTTATCAAGATGTTCAAAGCTGTCAAACTGGTCGCATCATCTACATCATCTTTAAAAGACTTTTGTAGTGCATAATTTGACAATCTAGACCTAGAGATCAAGTTAAGAAGATTAAGTAGATGATGAAGAGTAGATTTAGATCTTGTTTCTCTGAAAAATGCCAAATTGGACTAATATGCCACTTCTAGCATATGATTCCTAATAAAATGAAGTTTCTAGATTTCAAGTGTTTTAGAAATATCTCTACCAGATTTTTGTTCCTGATAGGAAACCCTAATCTAGGACTAAATCACCCAGACTGGTGTATGAGTCCTAGTCTACATTAATTTTAGTGTTTTTAGAATTTTAGATATTCATCCAAGCTCCTATAGGTTTCTACCTGCACATCTCTAGTTTCTCAACTTTATATCATGTTTTGCATCCATTTCTAGGTCATTCATTTGTGTTTTGCATATCATTAGGTTTCTTCATTAAATCTTGCATATTACTTGTCTTTCTAAGCCCTAGCTTGGTGGTGAACCCATCTTTAGTCTCTAATCAGACCCTGGTACACCCTATTGCATAATCTCTTTCCCCTACTTCACCCTTGGATTGAGATCTCTAGGGTTTCCTTGAATGAGAGTGTAGAATATTGTTGATCTATGTCCTTACCATTTTCCTCCTTTAAAAACCACATTGCAGAGAGAAATGGGTCTAAATTTATCCAAATAATTCACTCCATCCCTTTTGAAAATAAGGGCCAAAAAGGTAGAGTTCATGTAGTGAAGCATCTGCTTATTATGCTATGACTCTTGGACTACCTCAAGAAGACCCAACTTGTTAATTTCCCAAACCTCATAGACAAATTCAACAAGAATCCATCTAAGATTGAGGTCTTACCTTTTTCATTTGAAAAAAAACTTCTTCTAGCTTAGGCAACAAGATAGGGTGCATGCGATAAACATTTTGTTGAGTAGGATAACTAAGAGGGGGGGTGAATCAATTGTCATAGATTTTAACCATTAATTGAATCACCATAACTAATAGTCAAAATTGTTTAAATGACTAATCATCAAATGCCAATGCATAAAATTAAATACAACACAAAAACACAATAACAACATATTTACCTGGAAAACCCAGTGAGGGAAAAACCATAGTTATGATTAACTCACACTATAGAGAATATCAAAACTGATTACAAAAGGCTCACTACCTAAAACAAGGCTCACTACTTGAGATAAGGCTCACTACTTGAAATAAGGAATCATTTTTTGGAACAAGGATTCACTATCAAACAAGGCTACAAACTAGAAGGCTCACTTCCATAGAGATACAAAGAAGAACTTGTTACAAAGAGACTACAATCCCAATGCAACAAAGGATTCCACCACAATTACTTGATCAACTTGCATGAATGATAGAGTTCACCTTTTTCTCATTGCATGCAAAAACTTAGCACTAAGCTTCACACTAATCTATTGTACACAACTCACACACACTTTCTAAATAGCATGAATGTCACATCTACTCTTTCACTTATCTTCCTTCTTTTCTCTTGTATATTTTCCATTACTAGCTCATCTTGTATTTATACTATCTCCAACCTTGAAAAACATCCAAAGTTGGCCATCCAACTTCAAATTCAAATTAGGTAAGCTCCAAAACATCTTAGGGTGGAATTAGAATGAGGGTGACCCAAACACATGCTTCACTAAGACCTAAAATAGATCCAACACACTTCATCAACTTTGAAGATAGTGCTTAACGTAAGGTCATCCAAACCAAAATAAAACACATAGAACAATTAAGATCGATACTTCTAGAAACCAAAAAATATCTTCAATGCAATCAAACCATCTTTACTCTCAAACAACAAGTCAAAAGAATTCATCAAAGAGAAATCTGAAGAAACAATATTTCTCCTTGAACTCAACCAGAACACAAAAAAACATAGTTCACAAGTGGTGAACACAACTCAAACTTCACAATGAACTAATAGCCAAAAATTTGGATATATCAACCTTCAACAACCCTAACCAACATATTTTAAAACTATATGGAATAGTGAAAATACCGCACCACAATTCAGCAAATGTTCAAACATCTACAAACTTTTACCACACCTTCAATATCCCTCAACACATGCACAAACCCACAACAACCAGGCAGATAACCATTTCCGGACCGTAAATTTCTGACATCAGCCTGAACACCTCATTCCTTCTCCACACAAAACACTTTATTATTATGTATAACATGATAGGGAAAATATCAAGATTAATAATACTCAATTCTTAATTTCAGATTTTTTCATTTTGTTTCTCCCCCTCAAAAGATCATCTTCCTCATCACCTGCTTTCTCTCCCCCTTTGACATTAATGGAAAAGACAAAATATATGTCCATTAAATCTTCCTTTAACATGAAAATAGAATACTCACAACAGCAACACCTAAAACTACATGCTCCCCTTGAGAGGTAGCCACCAAAACATCAGTCCAAAACGATAGAACCATGAATCCACCATACTGATGCATCTCCAAATGCATCTTAGTTTATAAAAAGAGGGGTAATAACCCCTAACTTCTCTTGGAGATACTCAAAAGTATCTTTAGGAAGAGCCTTTATAAATATATCAGTGATTTGATCCTTTGTCAGAACATACTCAAGCTTGAATTCATTCTCCATGACCTCTCTCAAGAAATGATATCTAATAGATATATGCTCCATTCTCAAGTGCATAATAGGATTCTTCAAAATTTTAATTGCACGTATATTATCATATAAGATAGAAATGGGATCATCATATAGCATTGTGATATCTTTCAATGTTTGTTTCATCAATAGAACTTGTGTACAATAAGATGAAACATCAATATACTCAGCTTCAATAGTAGACAAAGAAATTGAATCTTGCTTCTTACTCAACTATGCCACCAATCTGCATTCATGAAAGAATGCACCACCACTTGTACTATTTCTATCACCTACACATCCATCTCAATATGCATATGTATTGGAACCGCATAAATTCAGTATCTTTAGGATACCACAATCCATAATTCAAAGTGAAAATCAAATATTTGAATATTCTTTCAATAGAAACATGTTTTTCCTTCAAATCTTCTTGAAATCTAGCCACAAGATAAACCACATGCATAATATCTAATCTTGTAGAAGTCAAATATAATATTCCACCAATCAGAGATCTATACTTGCTTTGATTAGCCTTAGAATCAACATCTTTACCCAATTTGAAACAAGTCACCATAGGATTACATACTAGTTTGGAACCATCCATCTCAAACTTCTTCAACATCGAGCTCTCACATACTTAGACTATGAAATGAAAATTCCTTTCTCTATTTGATTAATTTGTAGCCCAAGAAATAAATTCATCTCCCAAAACATAAAAAATTTAAAATTATTTTTGCATCTCTTTCGCAAACATCTTGCACATCTTTTCACTTCCTCAAAAGATAATCTCATGAGCATATACTAACTACAATCAATATTTTATCATTCCTTACATTAAAGTAATAAATTGATCGCTTATTTGCTAGCTTTGAGTTAACTTTTGTATACCAAGCCTAGGGAGCTTTGTTTCCACCCATATAAACCTTTTATTGAATCTGGTATGTAGGGATCATCATGGTATTAGGTCTTATGGGCGTAATTAAAAAATTCAGAAAGTTAGAAACTTGACCCAAAAATTGAATAGGGCATGTACAGGATCATCATGGAAAAAACAAGCCCTTAAGTGGCAAAAAATTCTAAAAAATCAGAGTTAGTAAACTTGATGTAAAAATTTGAATAAGTTATCTATATTATTTCAAAAATATGTAAGAATAGAATATGTATCAAATTGAATGTAGTTTATAAACTAATAGGTTTATTTAAAAAAAATAAAATCTATTTGGTGAAAATTTGAAATTTCAATCTAGTAGTACTTAAATTTCAAGGAAAAAATAAGTAGGTGTCTGTCTGACCAACCTAAGTACAACCAAAAACAAATTTTTTTTGAAACTTTCAATATAAGTAGAGAACTCCATGTCTAGATGTGTGTGATGATTTTTGTAATTTTTCCAAGTAAATAACTAATTATGATTTTTTATTTCAGCAAATTTTAAAAAATTATAAAATTTTATGTGTCTCAATTACCTTTAACTGGTCAAATCTCTCATGATTTTTTTTTAACTTATAGTATGTGAAGCATAGAATGTGACACATATTTTTGATTGAAATGTGATATCGCTTTGAAGCTATAGATGTTTTTCAATCACCTCTACTGTTCAAGACTTTAGTCGTAATTCAAATAGAAAAATGAATAATAATTATATACTAAATTCAAAGTGAAGCATAATTTATGTATTGGTGGAAAGTTGGAGTATAACTTCCTCTTAAAACCTCTTCTATTTCTAATAATTTTAGAAAAAGGGTCATCAACCAAATAACTCCTACACATACCCATCATATTTTCATATCACTTTTTGGCCCATCATGATCCTCGCCAAGACATACCAATAGTGCCATCGAGTATATTATTTTAAATATAGCAAGAATAGAATCTATAGCAAAATTGAATGTAGTTTCTAAAACTATTGTGCTATTTAAAAAATCTATTTGGTTTAAATTTTAAATTTGAATGCAAGAGGTACTCCCAAATTCTCAAAGGAAAAAAATAAGTGGTTTTGTCCTAATTCACCCCTAACCACAATAAAATAATAATATATTTTATAAGATTTTAGATATAAAGAGAGGACTCCATGCCCTACTGTGATGCATATTTTTTTTGTAATTTTTTTCCAAGTAAATAATTAATTATGAATTTTTTCTTACAACTTTTGAAAAAAAAAAAATTGTATGTCTAACCACCTTAACTTGGTCAAAACTTCATGAAATTCATTTATTTTAATCCTATATTATTTAAAGCATATAATGTCACACATGCTTCAGATTCAAAAAATGTGATACCATTTGAAAGCTATAGATGTTTTTCAATCAACCTATCAATTAGGACTTTAGTCATAATTCAACTAAAAAATGAATAATAATTATTTATTAAATTCAAAGTAAGGAATCATTTATATTGGAAGAAAGCTAAGAATCTCCTTTAAAAACCCTTATTTGTTTTATCAATTTTGGGTAAAAAAATTGTCAACCACATACCCTACACAGACCCATTATATCACCACTTTTTGGCCCATCATGATCCTACACATACCCATCTACACACCATATTCGGTTGATTTTTTAACTGAAATCCTTTTGGTTGTTCCATTTAAACTTGTTCTTCTAGCTCACCATTCAAAATGTTGATTTGGTGCCCATCTAATAGACTTTGAAATCTTTATGAGCAACCAATGCCAAGAACATTCTTATAGCTTCCATTCTTGCTACTGGGGAAAAAGTTTCCTAAAAATATATGCCTTCTACTTATGAGTAGCCTTTATACACAAGCCTTGCTTTGTTTCTGACAACTTCTCCATTCTTATTCAACTTATTTTTGAATACCTATTTTGATCAAATGATATTCCTATTTTTTTGTCTTGGGACCACTTCCCAATTTTGATTCTTCTCAATCTACAAAATTTCTTCATTCATTGCTTCCTTCCAATGTTCATGTTTATAGGCTTCACTCACTATCTCCGACTCAATCTTAGAGGATAAACACAAATTTACTTTAGCAACAACTTAACACACCTTTTGTCTTGTCTCCAATAATATAATTTTCTGAATGATTCCTTTGTACATATTTTGGTGTCCTAGGGGATATCACCAGAGCATCTTATTCTCTTTTATTATGTTCGTCCTCCTTCTTCTACTCATCTTTATATTTTTCTTCCACAATTTCTTCTATTCTTTAATAATCATGTTCACTAAACACATATCCATCAATTTCAATAGAATTATTCATTGTCTCATCAACCTTCACATTCGAGCTCTCTACAATCTTTATGTCTTTCATTGAAACATTTTTATTCCTTGATTTTAGTAGAGTATCTAAGAAA
>VDFB02305049.1:0-28547 GCA_007258455.2 Sequoia sempervirens | reverse complement strand
CCTATACTACATCTATTGCAACCACTAAAGCTCTAGATCCTTCTGCTATCGCTAAGAAATCACAACACATAGATCATGGGAAGAAGCCCATTGATCAGCCAAATAAGACTACCTTTAATACCTTCACTACCAATACCAACACTAGTACCAATACTTCATCTAGTAATCCTTTTACCCAAAGTGTTAAGATTAACCCTACCCCATCGACTGCACCCCAAACCCTAAGATCTTGAGATTGCAATTGGAAAATGAAAAATTACAAGAAGTTTTAAAGAAAGCTAAAATTGAAGCTGCCAATGCTAAGATAGCTAGAAAGGTTTCTTTTGTTAAGATATCCATACCAAGCCCAAAAGATTCAAGCTCTAGAAATACTAATAGTGAATCCCAAAAGAAGTCTGAGGGACACACCACCAGTGGAGGGGGAGGTGGAGGTCAGGGTGGTGGAAGTGGAAATGATAAAAATAAGAACTCTTATTTTGAAGATGAGGAGGGAAAGAAGAAAGGAGGTGGAAATAATAATGGAGATGTAAAAGGTAAGGATAGGACTCAATCTGATGATAGAAAAGATGATGAGCTTAGAAATGCTCACAAAGACCGAGGCACTAGGAGACCACTCCAAGTAGAGAGATATCAACAATTATGCTTTACTAGAATATGTGGCTATCCTAACCCATTTCTTGAAGATTTCAGGCCTGCTTTAGTCATATTCTCTAGAAATAATGTCGTGAGTGGTGAAGACCATCTCAAAGGATTTTCCCATGTCATGGATGATTTTGAGGTAGAAGCAGAGGATGTCATGATGAAATTATTCATATAGTCACTTACTAAGGATGCCACAAAATGGTATAAGAGTTTTCCTGTTGAAAGTATTGGGTCTTGGGAAGAATTTAAGAGGTTTTTCAGAGAATAGTATGGTGATAAAATTGATTCAAGGTTCCTTCTAAATCAATTTAATAATGTTGTCAAAATTTATAGTGAAAGTGTGTTAGATTTCAATGTAAGATTTCAAAAGGCCATGAACCAGTTACCTCCACACTTGAGATGAAGTGACAATGTATGTCTAGTGAACTATTGCAATGCCTTTGATGCAAAGATGAGCTATCATCTACTAGATAAAAATCCTCAGACATTGAGAGAAGATTATAAAAGGGCCATCCATATTGATAGTATTTGCAGAGAAACTGGTAGGGTTGGGAGAAGAGATGATGTAAAGACCTTCAAGAATCCAAAGAGAGGATAAAAATTTTGGTGGTAAAGGAGGAAATCTTGAGGATAAGATTGAAAATTTCATGAAAAGTATGAATGACAGTATTACAAAGCAAGAAAAAGCTTATTCAAACAATTATCATAAGAATGAAAGACCTCCTTGGTTGCAGGATCATCCCTATTATATAAATTGGAATAATGGGAAGCCTATCCCTAACAATCAAAGAAATGCTCAGAACAAGGGTCCTCCAGATCCTTTGCAGAAGAATTCAAGCAATTTTGTTGATAAAACCCCTTGGTGCATGGTTTTCCAAATGTCTCATTCTCCTCATCAATGTGTAGTTGCACAGATGATTGAAGTGGATGAAGATGTACCTGAAGACTACGATCATTCTAATGAGGAGGATGTTGATGTGAATATGATAATGGATGGTTTTGATTTTGCTGATAACGAGTGCTTGTTTGATATGGAGTCTCATGAAATGAATACGAATGACCAAAGGCATATTTCTAGTACATATCAACAGCATGTTCTCTTTGATGAAGATGATGTGGTGATAATGAAGTATATAATTTGGAGGCAATTGAAGATAATGTGTCTCTAAGGAGGCCTTCAAATGAAGAGATTGTGAGAAATAATATCGCTTTGGCTGCTCAAGCTAGAAGCTCATATCACCTAAGGAATAGAACAATTGGTGGTGAACAAGGTAGTCTTGTTGGTCTTTTCATCAAGGAGTAGAACACCAAAGGCAAAGAGAAATTTTTTGATGGAAAAGCAGAAGCAGTCAAAGCTAAGGAAAGTAGGGGAGATAAGATTTGGGCTAAAATGGTTGATAAACCAAAAGTATACGAAGAGCTCAAGCCCCCTGCTATGAAGAAAAAGGCACAAAAGAAGAATCTTGAAGTTGCAAGAAAAGATTCCAAGCCTAGAGTTGAAACAAAAAAAAAACAATAAAAGGAGAGTCGTACAGAACAAGGTATGATTCCAACTGAATTGCCTAAATACACTCTTGTTGACATGTTTCAATTGCTTAGTCAAGTAAAATTTTTTGTCCCTTTACTTGAGATGATAAGAATAGATGAACATCAACAAAAGGTAGTAGCCCTTATTAATGGTGCTACTATAGCCTGTACTGATTTAGTGATGCCCACTCCACCCAAAGTAAGTGAGAAGGAAAAGAAAGACAAAGAAGTTGAGGGAGTGATTACTGAGATCCCTCATATTTTTCTAGGGAATTCAATCCCAACCTATCTTGGAAAGATAGACCCATTCTTCCTCACACTGATTGTTGAGGGAAATTTTCTGAAAAATTATATTATTGATTCTGGAGCATCCAATAACATAATTCCAACCAAGATCATGGATGAATTGGGACTAAAAGTAGACAATACCCATGGAAAATGTTATGCTATGTGTAGACACCTAAAAATGGTCTGGAGAATCTAATTAATTAAATACGACTTATTTGATTAATTTATCTTAAATTCATCTACTTAGTAAATAAATATAAATATTTATTTATATTAAGTTCATTATTAATTCTTCTATTTCTCTCCTAATTAAATTAACAAAATTAAAAACTTTGTTTTATTTAATTATTATCATCATATTATTTCTCTCATAATTAAATAAACAAAATTAAAAACTTTGTTTTATTTAATTATTATCATTATTACTTCTTTTATACTTCTATCATAAATTAAATACACAACTTAAATAATTTGTGTTATTTAATTACCTCATCGCATTTCTTCTTAATTAAATAAAGATATTCTAAAAACTTTTATTTAATTATCATTCTCCTTTTGTTTTAATTTAATAAACAAACCCTATAGTTTGATTTATTAAATTATTCAATCCTCTTTTTGCTAAATTTAAATAAATTAAAATTATTTAAATTTATGCATAAATCATTTACACTATTCACTCACCAATAAAATTAAATTCTCAAAATTTAATTAATGGCACTGTCATTCACGGGAAGAGCTTCTGGGACAAACCTGTAGGAAATTCTCTCAACCACCTTCCACCCACCTTCCCTCTTATCTTGCCTGGTGTTTTCATGGGGAGAAACCATCCTCCATGATCAGCTCCATCTTCTCATCCCATGCCCTTCAATTCTCCAGATTGAATCATAGCCCCTTATCCCGTATCCCTGTGCAAATGTGATGCCGTGAAAGCTATAAATACAGCTCTTTGGCTACAGGTTATTGATCCCAACTTATGCAATCTTACTCTGCAGGTTTCCAAAGCATCCAGCATTCATCCAACATCTCCAGCATTCAGCATTCAATCAAACATCCATCCAACATCTCAACTATGGCAGTTTACAATAGTTTCCTTCTTAGAAGCTTTGTTGTAGAATCATTCTAGTTGCATAGTTAATCATATTAGAATAGAATAGCTTAATTCTCATTCTCTAAGTGTCATTTCAATAGTCTAATTAGCTTCTAAATCTGAGAGTTAATTAGATTAGAGAGATCTTTAGAGTTAGAGAGCAATAGGATAGATTTCTGAAGATTTGTAGTTTAAATTAGTTTAAATTCTTTAAATCTTAGATGCAATGTCCTATTTAGAAGCATAGATGCATGTTTAACTTGTTTTCCCCATTCTACCGCTTACAAATTGGTGCCCACCGTGGGGCATAACCCCATATTCTGATAAAATTTTGTGAAAAGTGTCTTACAAGAATCGGCGTGATAGTTTTTGCGGAACCGTGACATTTTACAGCGCGCCGCGTCTTTGCTTTAGCGCGCCACATCACTGTTTCAGCACGTTGGGTTTCTGTTATAGCATGCCACATCACTGTTTCAGCGCACCGGGTTTCTGTTACAGTGCGCCACGTCTCTGTTTCAGTGCACCAGGTTTATCTTACAACGAGCCGAGTCACTGTTTTAGCACGCCGCGCCATTGTATTTAAAATCATTTTTTTTATCTGGAGCTGACGCATCTGTGGCCAGATCTTGTTTTGTCTATTCTTTTGATTAAAATTTACCAATCCTAGGATAAGAATGGATAAAATTTATCAATCCTAGGATAGAAATGGATAAAAATTGATCAATCCTAGGATAGAAACTTAACATTTTCTTGTGGGATTAAAATTGAACATCATGCTATTATGGAGCAATATCTCCATATAGATTAGATCATTTCTCTTTTGGGTTTTAAAAAGAACAACTTCTTTGCTGTGATTGGGTGATAGGTTTATGCTCTCCCCTTAACTGGGTACATCAAAATACTAGACTCACTTTTACTTTACGCATTTTTCAAGCTTTCATTAAAACCTTTAGATAGGCCTGCCATAGTGGGAAAAAGTACTCACCCTATGGGAACGACCTGAGTGGGGACAGCCAAAAGCCATGGTATTCCAACCCACTTAAAAATTTATGTGAATTTGGGGAAACCTCTTTCAATGGAAGTGTGTAGGATAACCATCCCCAAAATCATTATTCTAAAGATTGGGAGGTCTCTGAGGGAGTTTATCCATTTGTCGCCTCCGAACGGAAATCCTATATAAGAACCTAGAAATAGAAGCATGCTTGTCAGTTTCTAAACATTGTAATACTCGGCGGTGCAGGGGCGGGGAAGAATCTACCCTCAAGCACTCACCATATAATTACCAAGGGGATCAAGCTTACTGTGGGATCCAAGATTTCACTTCCGCCACTTGGCACGCACTGAAAAGACAAAACATGGGCTCTAGGGGTGACATGGCTGTGAGTCGACGCACTCCAAGTCAGGTCAGTTTTCCGAGTATATAACGATAACCTTTGTCTCTAGGGAGTGAGTCTATTTGAAGTGTCTTATTTGTTATAAACTAGTGAAAAAAAAGAATCATGCTTGATTCTTGAGAACATACACTATCTATTTAGATTCTAGGATTTTTAAAGTCAACCATTCTATTCTTGCTTGCTGTGTTTTCTCTCATTAAATTCAGATAAGATCATCACAAAAATTTTCAAAATCAAAACACTTGTGGAATTCTCATGATTCAAGATTGGGTATCCACCAAGTTTGTCAAGAAATCTCTTGTCAAACGAATCAGAAAATCAAAGAAAACACTTGCATACAAACAATTTCTGAGAAAGCAATGATTTCTATATCAAAGCAGGAAAGTTCTACTCCAACATAAGACTTTTATTCATAGGTATCACAATTTCTCTAGAGGTTATACAGACGACTATGCTATAGCTCCCTTAGATTCACAAGAATTTTATCAAAGAAGAGCTCTTAGGCAACACCACAATCATAGTCAAAGAATTCGTCCATAATACATCCCACAACCAGCCATACAATACGATACCAGACCAAGTGAGTTTCATAGAATAAGATAGTTTCTGTCTTAGCACCTCATGGTTCTGTTTTAGCACTTAGGGTCTCTATTTTAGCGCTTCAGGTCTTTGTTCCAGTGCTTTGGGTCTCTGTTCTAGCGCATCAGGCCTCTGTTCCAGGGCGTCAGGTCTCTGTTCTAGCACTTTGGGTCTCTGTTCCAGCGCTTCAGGCCTCTGTTCCAGCACTTTGGGTCTCTGTTTTAGTGCTTTGTGTCTTTGTTCTAGCGCGTCACTCCTCTATTTTACCACGTAGTGTCTCTGTTTTAGCACTCCAGAAAATTAAAAAAAAAATAAAAAAAAATAGAGAGTTGGTAGGACATTTTGTCAGTTTTCCCTTATTGATAACAAGGTTTTCATCAATCCAGAACATTTTTTTTCACAGTCCAAAACACTTTAGTCATACAAAAGGAAAACTTTACCATTACACCTAGATCTTGAAACATCTTGCAAAGTGTCATTATCACCAAATCTGAGATTTTCTGTCAAAATTTCCCTATCAAGGATTTTTATCATCCTTCCATCATGAAACTAGACAAGACTAAATCAGATTTTAAATCAAAAACCTCGACACTTATCCAATCAATAATCCAAGATCAAAGTATAGAGTAAAACTCTAACGTTTGTATGCCTATTTTCACACGATCAGCATATCAAAGACAACAACAAGAAGAAAATGAAAGAATAGCAGCCATGGCTGAAGAAAACCCTTGGGGACAATATAGCAACACTGATCCTCTCACTAACTCACATGAGAAAGAAATAACTGCAGAGGAAATCGAGAAAGTTCAACAAGACCCTCATTTCCATAAATTTATGGAAAAGATGCTAGAACAAGATATGGAAAGGTATTTTCTATTATTAGCTGACAAAGGTGCTAAGATTCCTAAAGACTTTGATGTCAATCAACTCAAGGAAACAACCACACCTAAGACAACTAGTGTGGAAAACCCAAATCAAATAGATACTTTGACAAAAAAAATCCAACAGTTACAATTGCAGTTCCAAAATATCGAACAAAGGCCAACAAAAAGATATTCCTTACAAGACATTTGCCCTTATCCATTCGATCCAAGCATTAACATGATACCATTTCCACGGTATTGTGAATACCCAACTTACAACAAATACAATGGAAGAACCGATCCATTTGATCATGTATGGGAATTTCGAGCCATGAGCATAGAGTTTGCACACGAGGACTCTTACTTACTATGATTATTTCCAAGAAGCTTAGGAAACACTTGCATGGAGTGGTTTTCTAAATTGGAACCTGGGATTCAATCTTTTGAAGAACTGATCAATAGGTTCATAACACACTTCTCATTCAACATCCAACATGGGGTAACCTTAAAAGAACTCTACAACACCAAACAAGCAAAGGGTGAGAAGTTTCTTTCCTTTCTCCAACGATGGAGAAGGCTATTTGCTAAATACCCTAGATCTATTCCTGAAGAGGAGAAGATAGAGATGTTCATTGATAACTTAGTGGATGACATGAATTACAGATTGGATTTACAATGTCCATCTACATTTGAACAAGTTATTGAAAAGGGGCTCAAAATTGAGGAGGCTCTAATCAAAAGAGGAACGATCAAACACTTCATTGAAGGTTCAAACAATAACAATTCCTCTAACAACAACGAAAAGCCAAGATTTTGGAAAAAGAACAAAAATACTGATACCATGATCGATACACACACATCTAAACCAGTATTCACCTTGACCCCAACCCCTACAAACAAACAAAACAATGGTCTTAATGTCAAACAAAGTAGTGATCAAGGGAATAATCAAAATAGTGGAGAAACAAAAACTCAATCATTCCAACGGCTGTCCAATAGCGAAAATTCACGCGTTAGGACAATCGCATTGGAGTCGGTCCTAAAAGAACTTTTAGGCGAAAAACTCATTCAGAAATCTGAGAGGCTAGAAATTGGACCCTAAAGTCAAACCATCATGGTGGACATTCTTGTCACCACCACCACATCAAAATAAAGGCCCGCATGGCCCGAAAATTGTTGGCAATTAAAACATGCAATACAAGACCTCATAAATCAAAATAAAGTATTTGTAGAGGGACAACCAACAAACAAAGATCATACAACATTCAAAAATCCTCTACCCAATTATCAGAAGGGGGAATCTTCTTCCACAAACACCAAAGGTAAGAATGTTGGTTATGTTTATGACACAACGATCCTTTGTTTTTCTGCTACCAAGGAGGATGAAGAGTTATGCAATCAAATCAATCGGAACAAGGACATTACATCCACCAATTTGCTACAACATATGGACAAATCTGAGAACCAAATTAACGTAATCACACTCAAAGGAAAACAAGAGTACCAACCAGTTAATGCCACAACAAGGGCACAATCAAAAGTTATATTGAAAGGAGCATCAATATCATCCCCATCTGTGGATCCTCCCTCTAATCAATATAATCTCATCAATCAATTGTAGAAAATACCGGCACAAATATCCATCTTGGAACTTTTAAAGATTTCCCCATCACACAAAGAGGTTCTTGAACAAGCTCTTGTATCAACCATGGTACCTAACAATTTGGATGTGTGTCAATTCCAAGCTATGGTGGGACATCTATCTGCATCTCATTGCCTTTCATTTTTCGAACATGATGATGTATCACTCACCCATCCACATAATTCTGCCCTTCACATTGAAGTCCTCATCCATAAACACCGTGTAAAGCATGTCCTGATAGATGGAGGGGCTGGTTTAAATATTTGTACCTTAAAGCTAATTCATGCACTAGGATACTCAGAGGAAGCCATTGATACAAGAAGAAAAATCACAATCAAAGCATATGATGAAGAAGAAAGGTCCTCTAAAGGGTTGATCATATTACCCATTCAAGTGGGACCTATTGTCCAAAAAGTGGTTTGCCAAGTCTTAGATAGGGAACTGACATACAACATACTGTTGGGACGCCCTTGGATACATGATATGCAAGCAGTACCTTCTACCTATCATCAATGCCTGGAATTTCCCATCAATGGACATGAGGTAATAATCACAGCAGACTACAATGACACCCAAGCTTGTCATACATTAAAGACATCTCAGGATACATTCATACCTCACAATAGAGAAGTTAGCACATCAGATGGTGAGCAACAGTAGAACTTCATATCAAAATGGCTTCCAAAACAACAAAAATCACAAGAGATAAGGGTGGCACAATCTAACCCTTCAAATGTTGAAGAACAATTGGCTCCACTCTCACATCAATTCACCAAGGAAGTACAGATAAGTGACAAAGGAATAAGTGAATATAGTGTTGGACACTCATTTCATCTATCACAAATGTTACCCTCCTTACAAATGTATGGACAACCATCTACAATCACCCAAAATTCAGAACAATCTACAACAGCATTAGATGGCAGATTTGTAAAAGCTGGGAACTTAGATGAAGAATCAGAAGATAAAGCCATACTAAATTGGCTTTATAAGGATGAGGAAGCTTCCACTTGCACAAGTAATATCATAGAGACAAATCAGTATGGAAAGGGAAAAACTATTCTGGAGAAGATGGGATATTCAGGACAGGGACCTCTTGGGTTAAGGAAACAAGGCATAACAGAACCAATCCAGCCACTCACACTCCAACATAAGGATAAAACGGGGTTAGGATATGCAGCAAAACAAGGATCTCTTGACCGAGGGAAACAAAGTGTAACATAACCAATCAAGTCCATGGTCCGGCAAAATGAGAGGCGGACTAGAACACGAAGAAGCGAAGCGGAAATCCTGTAAAGCCCGAGGAGAGTATTCTTCAAATCTGAGATAACTTCGAAAACGATTCAAATAATGAATATGAGTGGGACAACTTATCAGGATGTTTCCTATGAAGATATTGGTCGACATTATCAAAAAGTATACCCCAAACTTCGAAGAGGATTAAGCTCAGAGTTTTAATCCTATTGTCTTTGAATCACAAAATTTTGATGACTCAAGAGTGAAGATGAATGGGGAAATCAATTGAGATAAATGATGTGGAAGAAAATAGCGTAGGCCTCGACGCAAACATTAACAACCCTAGGCGACGCATTTCCGTCGAGCTTTTCTAATTGAGCCTCAACCCATCCCAATGATTAGATTTGCCTTTTCGCATCCCGACTTATCGAATGGGAACCCCAACACCCCTGATCTCCCTATTTTTTTGACAATGATTCCATGTTATTAACTACCTTTCTTTGTGAGGAATCCGATGCCCATTCTACCAATACTTCTTTTAGTGCTTCTAGGGGAGGATGCCAAGCCTTCCAATTGCAAAAATATGGAAATAAGAAATGGATCTAATGGTGAAAACCATTCTATGGCAGTATTTGATCCTAAAATAGTAAAAACAAAGAATGCATCCAATGGTGAAAACCTCATTGAGGCACCAAAGGATGGAAGGTTTGACATCCTCCCACAACATTACCATGAAAGATCATCAGTGTTGATAGAACCCACACAGTCTATTGATATTGGCACAGTAGAGAAAGCAAGAATACTCCACGACATCCTTGATGGGTCTGAGAAAAGCTAGATTTATCAAATTCTAACGAGCGATGCATCAATTTTTGCTTGGTCATGCCTACGACATGCTTTAAGAGGATTGAACCGCAGTCTCATTGCTTGCATCACTTATCCTTACCGGTGGCACCTAAACCGGTAAAACAAAAATTTGAGAAAAATGCATCCACATGTTGCATTATTAGTAAAAAATGATTTGAAGAAACTACTAGATGCTGAATTTATTAGATCTATTGATTATGCGGAATGGATATCCAACATTGTACTTGTTTCAAAGCCAGATAACACCATTAGAATATGTACTGATTTCAGGGATTTAAATAGAGCATGTCCAAAGGATGATTTTCCTTTGCCAAACATAGACATGATCATTAGATCTAACGACTAACCATCAAATCACTCACTCATGGATGGATTTTACGGGGATATAATCAAATCAAAATAGCTCGAAGACCAAAGAAAAGATAGCATTTATGTCCATGGGGTGCAACCTTTTGGCACGGGCGATCATGCCTTTTTTGGGTTAAAGAATCTTGAGAGCTACTACCGGTATTATGATAGCAATCTTCCATGACGCATGATGCACACACCTTCATGGAAGACTATGTGGGGCACAACATCTTAGCCAAATCTTACCCGAGGAAAGGACATCTTGAGATAGACTAAAATATTTTGACGAGGGTTGGAGAATTTGAAGTGAAGTTAAATCCCAAGTATTGCCTTTGGGTAACATCGATGAAACTCCTTGGATACATAGTTTCTACAAAAGGAAATTATTAGATCGAGGAAAAGTTAAAATGCATTATGGAAATGCCACCTCCCCAAGAATATCAACATTGAAAGGAGATCTCTACAAGGCCGAATACAGTCCATCAGAAGATTCATCTCTCAACTAGCAAATCGATGTCATCCATTCAACCATATTTTGCATAAAAATGTGTCTTTTAAATGGGATGAACAGTGTGAGAGTACTTTCAATCAAATCAAGCATTATTTGATGACACCACCAATCTTGGTGCCACCCAGTGAAGACAAGCCATTGTTGCTATAGATCGCAACAACGGATATCTCTTTAGGAGCCTTGCTAGCACAAGAGGACAGAGAAGGAAAGGAACAGGCAATATACTATATCAGTAGGACACTCAATGGACATGAAGTAAACTACACCTTCATTGAAAAATCATGCTTAGCAGTAGTATTTGCAAAACACAAGAATGCGCGACACTATATGCTCCTCACACTATCAAGCTGGTGCAAAAATTGATCCCCCTCAAATATTTGAGCAAAGCAGCTTTAGCGAGGTTGGCAAAGTGGGTCATGCTCCTCGGTAAGTTTGATATTCGGTATGTTGGTGAGCTATCAAAAGACAAATTAGCGCCGACCAATTGGCGGAGGCTCCATTGCCCGATTGTCATCCTATGACCATGGAATTTCCTGATGCAGATACCCTCAATGTTACAACACAACCATGGCAACTCTACTTCGATGGATCCTACACACAACATGGATCAGGGGCAGGAATTTTATTTTTCACACCTCTTGGGCACACAATTCCGCGATCTTATAGGCTTACCTTCCATTGCACTAACAATGTGGCAGAATATGAAGCTTTAATCATTGGAATTAAAGTAGCTATTGACTGGAGAATCACAGAGCTACATGTGTATGGAGACTCTCAGTTAATCATCTATCAAGTCAACAATGATTACCAAACTAAGGATGACACACTAATTTTATACAAGAGACTGGTAGATGATCTAAGGAAATACTTCATAGATATCAAATTTGAGTGAATGCAAGATCAAAAGGAGAACAAAGCGTGAGATGCCATGGCCCATGATAACATCTCTTCTGAGGATGCTTGAAATGCAGATGCGTTATCGTTTATTGGCCAAGAACAAGTGTCGAATCCTAAATGCATAAATCCCAAATCCCAAACCATAAGCCTTTTGGATAGTACCCAATCTTCCATTTATGGAGACATTTATACTTACCTAAAAGATAATATCTTACCACCAAATCTTTCCCGCAACCAAAAGTGCAACTTCATATGCCAATCTGCCAAACATACCATTATTGCTGACACCCTTTACCGTCGAGGCCTAGATGGTACTCTTTTGCGTTGTTTAGAACATAACGAATCCACTTCTGCTTTACATGAGGTCCATGAAGGAATTTGTGGTACACATTCAAGTGGATTATCTTTAGCCAAGAAACTCCTTCGTTTGGGGTATTACTGGCCACACATGGAGCAAAAATCTTACCAATTTGTTAAGAGATGCCAAAAATGTCAAATTCATGGCAACCTTATACATGCACCAGCACAGGAGCTCCATCCATTTGCAACTACGTGGCCTTTCTGTTAGTGGGGATTGGACTTGGTAGGGAAAATAAACCCATCTTCATCTAATGGACACAAGTTCATTATCACAGCAACATAATATTTTACAAAATGGGTGGAGGCGATTCCCTTAACCACAATCACTGGGAAGCAAATATCATCTTTCATACTTAATTATCTCATTTGTAGATATGGGATACCCCAGTCGATCATTACAGATAATGGTAGGCCTTTCAAGAACCAAGACGTCCAAGAGCTGTGTGAAAAGTCCCACATCCAACATCACTTTTCAACCCCGTATTACCCTCATGGTAATGGGCAGGTAGAAGCATCCAACAAAACAATCCTAAAGATTCTCAAGAAGACTATAAATGAGGTAGGGCATGATTGGCACGTTCAGCTTAACCCTGCTCTTTGGGCTTACAAGACTAGCATCAGAACACCAACATGAGCTACACCATATGCTCTTGTTTATGGATCAGAAGCAATATTACCTATCGAGGTAGAAATTCCATCCCTTCAAGTTTCACTAAAGGGACTCATTTCAGATGAAGATTATAGGATCTCTAGACTTCAAGAATTAGAACTACTTGATGAACGACGACAAGCTGTCAATCATTTGACAGCCTGTCAACAAAGAATGTCTCAGAACTATAATCATAGGGTTAAGCCTAGAGTCTTCCAAATCAGAGACTTGGTCCTACGGGAAAACCCTAGAAATCAAGCAGACAGAGAAAAGAAGGGAAAGTTTGAACCTAACTGGATAGGACCTTATGTCATCATATCAGTCTATGGATCAGGAGCATACTGACTGTCTACACCAGAAGGAGACATGTTGGAGGAGCCCATGAACATCATTCATCTCAGGTGATTCTACCGCCAGGGATATCTGGTCTGCAGTCAATAAAGTTGTCTTGATGAAGCGGCAAAGCGAGGCGTCACGCTGTGTTTAAAATCATCCGCTCATCTAAAGAAAGAAAGGGACACAATAAAACAAGTGATGAAAACACGGAAGAAACTGAGAGCTACTTGTGAAGGCTTTCACCAGCTCTTCTATCTATTTAGATACATTTTTGTCATGATTGTTTCCTTTCATATCATTTCCATCTATCATTTGGGATAATCATTACCACTATCCATGTCATGGCAAGGATATCATGTTTTACCCTGGCTTGGGGGCAACATCCTAGTGTTATTTGGTATAATGGACTTTCAGCTTAAATGGAAAGGCAGTCAAACATGACAACACCAAGTGACGATACTTGAAAAATCCATCAAAATCCAAAACATCAGAAAATCCATCAACATCCAAAACATCAGAAAATCCATCAAAATCCAAAAACATCAGAAAATCAAAAATCCAAAAACATCAGAAAATCAAAATACAAACACATCAAAAAATCAGAAAATCCATGCAAAAACATTCATAAAATAAAAAACACAAAAATAGAGTCTACATCAATTGAAAGTGGAGTCTGTGTCAGTCAAACTACGTGGTCTCTGCGTGTATAACGTAGGCAAGACTAATCTTTGATCAGTCCTTGAGACCCCTAGGATAGGTCTTTAGGTTACATCATTTGGTCAAACGTTTGGGAATATCATGCAAACGTCCACACACACATTTCAACACTAATGATCTAATCTGAATAATGATTTGAAAATACATTAAGTAGAATTTGAATTGTTGTCCTTTTTACTTTTTTTTCATTTGCTTATCATTTCTTTGGAGCTACTAAATGATGTATTGAACTAGAGAAGCAAGGAAGGAGAATGATACCTTTTCTTTGTTTGCTATTTGTGAGTTAGTCATTTTGTGAATTGTCGCGGGAAGTGCTCTACCAAGTATCATGAATGACATTCCGATTCACTTAAGAAAATGATTAATTCTTGTTTGTTTACGCAAGAAATGCTCAGGTCATCATTGGTCTATCTTATACCTTGATGCTTGTGTTCGCTTGCAATATCAAATATCATGAAAGAAATGCTCAGGTCATCATTGGTCTATCTCATATCATTGATGCTTGTATTCGCTTTCAACATTTTAAAATAAAGCTCAGTGATGATACAAAGCAGAATAAAATGATTATTGAAATGACACTTAGTTTGCATTGATAAAATAGGATTGCATGGTTAACATAGATTGCATTCATAATAATACATCTGCAGAGTACTGGTTGCACAAGTTACAAAGATTCATTCACAAATAATGTTATCTTTTCTTATTAAATATTGAGTATACTTGACACATACAATTTTCATAATGACATGCATATAAAATCATTTCTTCATCTCATCATAAATTTCACAATAAACATCTCATTTCGTGGCATCATATACACGTTATGTTACATCATGCATTTACGTCTCATCACATTGTCATTATCATGTAGTTACAAAATCATCATTTATTGCATACATATAGAGGACATTTTACATCATTTCATTTACATCTCATTTCATATATCATATACCCATACATCATTCTATCTATCACATAACATCTCATTACACACATCATTCATTTATATCTCATTCTATACTACATTTTATCCATTATCATTTCATTTACATCTCATTTATATATCATACATCATTACATTTTCATCATACATCATTACATTTCATTCATACATCATTACATTTTCATCGTACATCATTACATTTTCATCGTACATCATTACATTTCATTCACACATCATTACATTTCATTCAAAAATCATTACATTTCATTATCAAAAATCATTCATATCCATTATCATTTCATTCATCATTTATTTACATCACATTTTATTTATCATACATTGCATCTCATTAAGAAAAGAAATACATCATCAATATCATATCACATCATCATTAATGCATCCATACAAGCTAGTAAAATAAATCATCATAAAACATAGAAATGACAATGCATCCATCACATCAATCATGTAGAACACATCATAAGATCAATGCATCCATCACGTAAATCAGGTAAAACATATCATAGATCAATCGAACCACTGCACATATATATCTCATCAAGTGTCAAGTATACAATGAAGTCTGAAAAGGATGAAAATAACATCATGTCAAAAATGGCTGTATATGTCTCTCAAAGGGTACACAACTGATATCAAGTGGTGCTCCCACCAGAAGGAGCAGGTCTCGTGCCAGTATCAGTACCACCACCAGATGTCCCAGGATCTCTCGGATCTCTCAGAAGAAGCTGTGTCACACCTCTGCTCACTGTCCTCGAACAATTCCTCTCTGAGCGGGACTGGGCATAACTAACTCTCTGCTCTGGGGGGCAAAGCTCATGGTAACGGCTCCTGTAGAACTCAACCTCAGCACCTGCTCGCATCACCTCTCGCATGTAATCTGCCATAGAGGTCCCATCTGCCACTCTCTGCAATCTCTCTGCAGTAGCCTGTGCTGTCTTCGTTGTCTGTCTAACAGTATCCTGCTCTGCAGTCAAGGCTGTGATCTATGCCTGGGCAGTGGTCAACTGTGCCCGAACACCTGCTAACTGAGCCTGTGCTATCGCTGCTGCCTGTCTAGCCCCATCTCTCTCACCAATCAGAGAGGTAATCAGTGTCTGTGCAGTGGCTAGCTATGCCTGCATCTGAGCCTGTGTCTTTTCTAGTAATCCCTACACCTGTGCTAGCGCTGTCACATGGGTGCAGACCTACACTGGCAAGCACGCAGCCTCACGGTCGATCTGCAGGCGAAACCTTGCGGCCACACTCTTCTGAGGCACACTAGAAGATGGCTCACGTAATTTACCCTACTCACGCTCGGTCCCCATCTCGCCATCATCATCAAACTTTGCTATCCTCATTTTGCTATCAGTACTCTCATCACTGTCAGTCTCCGAGCTGCTCTCCACATCCACATCTACATCCTCCTCTCTCCCCCGTCGCTGACCAACCTGACCACCTACTGTTGGTGCTGCTGCAGGGGTTGGTACTGGCTCATCCAGAATAGTAATACGTGGAGGAGGGTGCAAAGCCAGAAACTGTCCATACTCAGGAGTAACAGGTGCCTCGACGATATCCCGTCGCATATCCCATGCTGATGGTTGTAGAGCACGATAACCCTCAACAAGCGCCCCATAAGGAAAACTGGGACCCCAATCACTGACATCTATCCGACGTCGTCCATAATGCACTACTCCCTGTGGCATGCACTACACAATACCATACTGCCTGTAGACACGACGAAACAAGAATCGCTCCAAAATCTCGGGGCTCTTCTCGATCAAATACATCGAATCGGCCAAGAACCCCAACTCAATATCATCATCATCCCAGTCATCACAGTCTAAATACGGACGCCAGGTCACCATCTCCACATCATCGATAATCCGCCTCCAATAATCTAGCTTACCCCTCATATGTTGGGTAGGCCTGCCTTTGTAACGAAACACATAGGGTCTCGTGGCTGGTCTCGCTAACATCGGCACGGGACGCGTAATGACAATATGCTCCCATGCCCATACCTGGAGAAGGGTAGCTCCTGTCGATAAACTGTTGCTGCCGAGGTACATGATCCAATGCAAATCATGATAGAGCTGAGCAAGCATGCACATGCCCCAAGCGTATCTCGTCCTGTGCACCACCATGCCCTCTAAAACTTGACCCCATCCGAGAGATAGACCCTTTGACCTCTTATCAGGACAAAGGAATCCACCAATAAAGCTGTCCAAAACTGAAGGAAGTGGAGCATATGAATCATAAATATCTATCTATGGAACCCACTCTCCCGCAACATGGGGATCCTGAAAGACTCTCCACATAGCCTCTACCCCGCCAACCTCCTCTGAATCATGCACTACAATCTCTCCAACAAAAGGAATGTGAAGAATACGCCATACATCCTCAGGCGTCACAGTCATCTTGCCAGTAGGTAAGTGGAAGGTGTTGTGATCACTATGCCACCGCTTCGCTAAGGCTGTCAACAGACCCCTATTAAGTCTAATATGGGGCATATCCAGTAATGTCGCTAAACTGCAAGCAGTAATATGCTGTCTCTCATTAGGTGAAAGTCGCGGTATCATATCAAAAGGCCAAGGGAACTGCTCTCGCACCTGGATAACATCTAAATGCTCTTGTTATCATACAAACAAAATATTTTAATCAAAATATCAAACATTAGGAGATCATCAAATTTTCAAAAATTGTGCTTTACCTATCAAACTATCAATTTATCAAGGAACCCTCATCTATCAATCGGGTTCATTCTTTCAGAAAGTTTAATTATTCCTCACCTATCATGAGGGTAATTATTATCAACCAATAGATCTCGCTTATCATGAGATCATTTACCATATATTTTAGTCAAAATCAAACTAAAATAGATGGAATCAACAACAAATCGATGAAAATCAAAGTGCATAATTTTTCATCAATCAATTCTTCCAAGCACTACAAAATCCTACTGAAGCGCTATGAAATCTGCCTAGAGCGCTATTTCTGGTGGCGCGCTACAAAATCTTATTGGTGCGCTACAAAATTGGCCAGACGTGCTAAAACTTCTGACGCGCTACCCAAATCCACGGACGCGCTACAAAATTGACCGGACGCGCTAAAACTTCTGACGCGCTACCCAAATCCACGGACGTGCTACAAAACTCTATCGGTGCGCTAAAACTATGGCGTGCTACAACAGATCAGCGACGCGCTAAATCGTGTCTGCCGCGCGCTAAAAACACAAAAACACGTGCAAAAAGACATAAAATGTACGAGCGCGAATCACGAGGAAGATTTGGGGTACATACCGGAGGTCCATAGTCGGCCGGACGCTTATGACGTTGCACACGCTCGAGTCGGTGGGTGTGGTAAGGGATCGACATCCTGAAGCTCTAGCACTCTGAGGGTCTCTATCACAAGATTGTCAAAGTCAAATGCACAAATGACTTATGAAAATGACCTTTTGAGCATTTATAAGTTATTTTTGTGGGATTTTCGTGAGATTTATTTATTTTTCCTTCTGGGAAATTAATTCTTATCTATCATAAGGGCATTTTTGGACAATTTTGGCGGAAGATAAATTGTTTCTTCATCATAAAATCATCAAATCATCATAAAAATTCAACAATTTTGAAAAATCATAAAAAATTTCAAATTTCATCAATTTATCTCCCGTGGGGGCATATATTGCTATCATTTCAAAATTCAACATTTTGGGCAAATCAGGGGCATATTTTAAATTTTTCATCAATACTGGCAGCTGAGGCAAAATCATTCTTTGAAGCAATGTGTAAACCCATCACTTCAAAGAGGGGCAAAATGTAGACACCTAAAAATGGTCTGGAGAATCTAATTAATTAAATACGACTTATTTGATTAATTATCTTAAATTCATCTACTTAGTAAATAAATAGAAATATTTATTTATATTAAGTTCATTATTAATTCTTCTATTTCTCTCCTAATTAAATTAACAAAATTAAAAAACTTTGTTTTATTTAATTATTATCATCATATTATTTTCTCTCATAATTAAATAAACAAAATTAAAAACTTTGTTTTATTTAATTATTATCATATTACTTCTTTTATACTTCTATCATAAATTAAATACACAACTTAAATAATTTGTGTTATTTAATTACCTCATCGCATTTCTTCTTAATTAAATAAAGATATTCTAAAAACTTTTATTTAATTATCATTCTCCTTTTGTTTTAATTTAATAAACAAACCCTATAGTTTGATTTATTAAATTATTCAATTCTCTTTTTGTTAAATTTAAATAAATTTAAATTATTTAAATTTATGCATAAATCATTTACACTATTCACTCACCAATAAAATTAAATTCTCAAAATTTAATTAATGGCACTGTCATTCACGAGAAGAACTTCCGGGACAAACCTGTAGGAAATTCTCTCAACCACCTTCGACCCGCCTTCCCTCTTATCTTGCCTGGTGTTTTCATGGGGAGAAACCATCCTCCATGATCAACTCCATCTTCTCATCCCATGCCCTTCAATTCTCCAGATTGAATCACAGCCCCTTATCCCGTATCCCTGTGCAATTGTGCTGCTGTGAATGCTATAAATATAGCTCTTGGGCTACAGGAAATGGATCCCAACTTATGCAATCTTACTCTGCAGGTTTCCAAAGCATCCAACATTCATCCAGCATCTCCACCATTCAGCATTCAATCAAACATCCATCCAGCATCTCAACTATGGCAGTTTACAGTACTTTCCTTCTTAGAAGCTTTGCTGTAGAATCATTCTAGTTGCATAGTTAATCATATTAGAATAGAATAGCTTAATTCTCATTCTCTAAGTGTCATTTCAATAGTTTAATTAGCTTCTAAATCTGAGAGTTAATTAGATTAGAGAGATCTTTAGAGTTAGAGAGCAATAGGATAGATTTATGAAGATTTGTAGTTTAAATTAGTTTAAATTCTTTAAATCTTAGATGTAATGTCCTATTTAGAAGCGTAGATGCATGTTTAACTTGTTTTCCCCATTCTACCGCTTACACTATGGATTCAAGAGAGGTCCCTATGACCGGTGTTATTAATGAGCTTCCCTATATTCTAGTAGCTTATCTAGTGAAAGAGTTTAAGATGAGTGTGGTGGTAGTAGATATCCCACCCAATTATGGGATGCTGCTATCTAGGAAATGGAGTGCTTCCATGGGAGGTAGCATGCAGTGTGATATGTCGTATGCTACTTTCCCCATTGATGGCCAAGATTTCCAAGTGGTTAGAGAACCAAAAGTGCCCCATATGCTAGAGCATGCTTCAGAGGATGATATAATTCTGTTTATAGACACTAACATTAATGAGTTTAAAATGGAAGAATTACCAAGGGAATGTGATAGGATCCTTGCACCTATTGAACATGAAGTTATAAGATAATTTGATAAGGATGGACTTTGGAAGATGTAATTTGATGGTACAAGTTCTAGGGAGGGGTCTGGTGCAGGTATATTGTTTGTATCACCTAGTGGCAATACCTATAAGTTTTCTTTCACATTGTTCTTTGTATGCACAAACAATGTAGTAGAGTATGAAGCCTTGCTACTAGGATTAAGGCTAGATGAAAAGCATGGGATAAAAAAGTTAATGGTAATTGGTGTTTCTGAGTTGGTGATATCCCAAGTAAGATCTAGATACGCATGCAAGAACAACAAATTGGAACAATATAAAAATGTTGTTTGGGATTCCATTGAACAAATTGATGCCTTTGGAATAGACTAGATGGAAAGAGGAAAAAATAGAGTGGCAGACTTACTTGTAAACATTGCATTAAGACTAGATGATATAACTTTTGCAGGTATCTCAAAGGTTGAGGTACAAGCAAGGCCCTCAATCCCTGACAATGTACATAATTGGAAAATTTTCAAAGATGATGAAGATATTCTAAATATTTTGAAATGTGTTGATGAATATGAAGGCTAGGAGATTGATTTTGTTGCATTTGTTGAAAATTTAGATGGTAAGAATACAATCTTTGGGAATGAGGTCATTCAGCTAAAGACAAACAAAATCCCCAAGGGCCTTGTAGCTTCAGAAAGAGTCTTTGATAGTGAGGATAAGAGCAAGATTAAAACAACTGCCACCCATCCAGAGGATTTGGAAGAAGTGAATTTG
Source organism: Sequoia sempervirens (assembly GCA_007258455.2). Lineage (NCBI taxonomy): Eukaryota > Viridiplantae > Streptophyta > Pinopsida > Cupressales > Cupressaceae > Sequoia > Sequoia sempervirens. Next base: position 7,528 of record VDFB02305049.1, on the reverse strand, counting down.
AGGACTGAAAATGCCCCTAAGAAGATATATGTAGGGAAAAAAATGAAACCAAAGATCAAGGCAATGTTGATTTCCTTATTAAGAAAATACAAACATGTCTTTTCCTGGTCATATGATGACCTAAAAGCATATATAGAGGAACTATTCCAACAAGAGATTCCTTTGAAAGAAGATGCTAAGCCTTTCAGGTAGAAGCAAAGACCAATCAATCCTACCTTAGCTCCCAAAATGCAAGAGTAATTGGTTAAGCTAAGGGATGTTGGCATCATAAATCCCATTGGGCATTCATCATGGGTGTGTAATCTTGTGCTAGTCGGGAAGAAAAATGGTGATATAAGGCTATGTGTGGATTTTAGGAATCAGAACATATCATCATTAAAGGACAACTATCCACTACCGAACATGGAAGCCATGTTGCATAAGGTAACTAGTTGTGAGTTATTATTAATGATGGATGATTTTTCTGGATATAATCAAGTGAAGGTGAAGGAGTCTGAGCAGTGCAAGACTGCATTTACAACTCTATGGGGCACCTATGTGTATGTAAGGATGCCATATGGATGTAGCTTTTTCTGATTTTATTGATTTATTTATGGAAATATACCAAGATGATTTGACAACCTACTCCAAGAAGGAAAAGGATCACTGCATGCACTTGGAGAAAATATTTATTAGGGCCTGGAATATGGGATATCACTGAACCCTAAAAAGTGTGCCTTTAGGGTTATTGAAGGAAAGTTGCTGGGGCATATTGTGTCTAAGGAAGGAGTGAGGATTGACCCTAAAAGGGTAGCATCCATAGATAAGATTCCTCAACCAAAGAATGTTAAAGGCATTCAATCATTCTTTGGCCAAATAAATTTCTTGAGAAGATTTGTAACTAATTTTGCAGCAATTACAAGACCTATCTCCAAGATGTTGAAAAAAGGAGAAAAGGTGGTTTGGAATGAAGAGTCTAGCTAGGCGTTCAAGAGCATAAAAATGGCCATCAAGGAGGCCCCAATTTTAAAAACCTTTGACTTTTCCAGGCCATTAAAAATATTTTCATTTGCATCATTTCATACTATTGTTGTTGTTTTATTGCAGAAGAATGAAGAGGGTTTTGAACAACCAACTGATTTCTTTAGCAAGTCACTTCAAGCTGCAAAATTAAAATATGATTTAATGGAGAAGCAATCATATGCACTTGTTAAGGCTATGGAGAACTTCAAGACTTATCTAGTTGGAGCCACAGTCATTGATTATGTCCTAGCCACAATTGTGAAGGAAATCTTTACCCAATAAGATAACGGTTAGAAGATGTAGGTGAATAAACAAAATTTAGGAATTTAACATTAACATCCAGATAACCAAATTGGTGAGAGGATAGGGATTGGCTAAGTTAATGGATCAAGTGAACCTGGATGCAAATCAGATAAATCTGGAAGATGATTCTAGGAGATCATATACTTGTGATATGGAGTGTTGTGATTGGTATAAGAATGTTTTTTATTACTTACAAAGAATGCAATGTCTTGAAGGATTGACAAAAAATGAAAAAAGAACTCTCAACCTACAAGCCATTAAGTATGATATCATAAGAGGTGAGCTATGGTGGAGAAACTTAGAAGGTGTATTGTTGAAATGTGTTGATAAGATAAAGGCCTCTAAGTTGTTAAAATAAATGCATGGTGGGATATGTGGTGGACATTATATGGCAAAAACTACTGCCCACAAAGTATTGAGGGTTGGATTCTGGTGGTCCATAGTTTTTAAGGATGCATACAAACTGGTAAGAGCATGTTCTCTAGGAAACTAAAATTCTCAAGCAACTTACCTCTTAGACCAGTTACTGTGCAGGCACCATTTCAACAAGGGGGTATTGACTTCATTGGAGAAATAGCTGAAAATTCTAGTGGGGGCCATTCATGGATTCTTATGGATACAAATTACTTTACAAAATGGGTGGAAGTTATCCCAACAAAAAGGGAAACAAGTAAGGTAGTCACAAATTTCCTGATGGACAATATATTGACCATATTTGGAAAACCTGAGAAAATTGTCTCAGATAATGCAATGTGCTTCATATATGAAGAATTTACAGATTTTTTCTCAAAACATGGAATCTAGATGTCATATTCATCACCATATTACCCTCAATAAAATGGTCAAGCAAAATCAAGCAATAAAAGCTTGATGGAAATCATCAAAATGATTCTTGAGAAGAATAAAAGAGCTTGGGCTTCCAAGTTAAGGTTAGCCTTGTGGGCAGATTGAGTGACTGTTAAGAAGGCCACTAGTTATGCACCTTTTGATTTGGTATATGGCATTGCAGCTAGGTTTGCGCAAAACAACCTCATGTAGATGTATAAGTTTTTCCAAGAATATGATGAGGACATATGTGACACGATGTAGCATAGGATTGATGCATTGATGGAAGTAGATGAAACAAGGAGGAATGCTCAGAAGAGAAGTGCCAAGTTGTAGTTGCAAGTCAAGAATTTGCATGATAAGAAAGCATCCTCAAGAAAATTTCAAGTAGGGAACCTGGTGCTGATGTGGAATGCAAGATCCAAAGATAAGGGAAAACATGGAAAGTTTGAAGCATTATGGCTTGGCCCTTATTTGATCAACAAAACTCATGGCAAGGACTCATATTTCCTACAAGAGTTAATAGGTGAAATTCTTGAGCTACTAGTGCATGGATAGTCATTGATGCCATACTTCTCTTGAAGTATGCTCTTTTCCATGTACATTGTACAATCCTGTAAATTTTGTGCATAGATGTGTTTGCTTGGGTTGTGTCTGGTCTAACTACCTGGACTAGGTAGTTCTTAGTTTTGGTCCTCTGTAGTTGGTCTACTTCAACCTGAGATTATAGGATCTCACCATGCCTATGAGAGGCATGCATCCCCAGTTGGACCCACTGATGGAACCCCTAAAAATGCTTCATGTTCCATCTCAAAATCCTATAAAAATTTGGTTAATCCATCTCTCTGGGTTTAGGGTTTTATGTTGCCTAGAACCCTTCCTAAATAACCCTTAAGCCTATGTCCTTTCCAAAACTCTAATTCATCATTGACTCTTTAATGCTGGTTCCTAGTCATTTAAGTTACATCTTATGCCATTAGATCCGATAAAGTAACCAACCCCTTTACCTTATTAGTCTTGATTGTCACCTATAGTTGTATTAAAAATGTTGTTTTATTAATACGAGTCGAGTTATGTTTAAGTTTTGGTTAGACCCTAAGTTTGGATTAATTTTTCATTCATTGGCTTAAGGTATTAAACCCTTTCACTTATGTTCCTACCCATCGTATGCCTAGCTAGGTCCCTCTTTTAAAACTAACAATTTGGGAATACACAGATATTAGGTTTTACAATGACCAATGATCACTGCAAGCAAAATATCAATCGTCCCTAGCATCCCTATTCTACTTCATTTTTTCATTTAAATAATCACATGGGCTGGCGAGTAGTTGCCATGTGTCATGTCTAGAGGTGGGCTCAATTTTTTCAAAGGGTCAGTAGGCAGAGCTTTGGAGAAGATCAATGACAGGTATCATGTGATGTGTCTTCATCTAGACCACTCCCCGCTACCCTGGCTACTCCAAGTATTGCAATAAAGTAATGTCATGGGATAGCAGGCTATGGACACATGTCCCAATATTAGGGGACTTACCATGCCGTAAATTGAATCAAACACTATGCTAAGAAAAGATTGACAGTTGATATCGGGTGACATGGGTCAATCCTGATTGCTCCCCGCTATCCTGTGCGAGGTCCATTTCAGTCACCCAGCTCCCAACAGGGAAGTGGGAAAGTGCCATGTGGAGAAGTCTGGAGGGCATGAAGGACATTAGAATAACTGTAAATATTAAACAAATTTTTCAACATGGGGTATAGGTGATAAATTGTGCACTACTAAAAGGAAATATGACGCTTATGTTTTAACATGTGAGATATTTTAATCTGGGCCGTTGGTAATGTCAAAGGGATATTTTCATGGGCGAGCCGTCCTAGGATAAAACATGAATATATTGAAGGCATGTGATTTAATCTCAGCCCTTCCCCATCCACCCATTGCAAGGAGTTTCACGAGAGATATGTTTCACAGGGGAATGGGAAGGTTGACACATGGACATCACTTCAGTACCATGGAGATAGTGGAGCCCATGCATGACAAGCAAGCCCCTCCACATGGCTTATTCTAATTTGATCAATGCTATGGCTGCTTACAGTTAGATTTTTCAAATCATGTTGAATTAATTTGGATCATCTATCAAATTAACACATCCCCATGATCAGCGACTAAAATTCAAAGCTTAGTTCGAAGGAAAGTGAGTCATTCTGGTTCACGCAAGTGAGCCTTAATAACTGAAAGGACGTTGAGCTACCAAGGTAGAAGATTACACAACTATTAAAAAACACATCAAAGTATAATTGAGCATTGAGAAAGACATTCTGCACACTTGAAGAGCTCGTGCTGTGGTTTTCAAGCCTGCCCAATGTCAAAGCTAGGGTTATTTACCTACGAGAAACCAGTAAGTGAATTATCGCCTCATTAAAATTGTTGATAAACTATGGTCTCCAAATCTTTCTATCAATTAGGGTTTTATTGGTCTTGTATTTCTTTTAAGGTTTGGAGTTCCTTGATAAATAATTAGTTTGTCTTGCATTGTAAATAGTTTTTGTCAAACACTTATTTGAGTTGTAAGTTTTTCTTTTGAAGAAACCATAAAACATGCTTTGTAAAACCCTTGAATTATGGCTCCTAAGGTAAAAGCATCTTCATTGAAAGGGGAAGCCCTTGTTCTCAAAAGACCTTTGACTAAAGACCTTGTTGACCAGTTGCCACCTTCAACCAGTGAAAAACCTAAGGGTCAACCACTTCTTCGGGGTTTGTATGTAGTTGAGGGCTTAATTGATAAATATAGTTTTATTAGGGATGCCAAACTACCTTGCACTGGTTGGGAATTGTTCTATGGTTGGTTCAAAAATAGAAACATTAGAATTCTAATTGGAAACCCTTGGAATCTTGACCTAGGGAAATTGAATGTGCCTAATGTGTACCTGGATATTGATTTTTTGAAAGCAATAGCTGTGAATTATGGCCCAATCACCAGAACTATGAGGACTTATGATGGAATTGACATGGTTAATGTCACCAAGGAAGAGATTGCTCATGTCTTTAAACTCACCAAGTGGAGTGATGATATGCTTAAAATTGATGAAAAATCCCTTAGGGAATAGTATGATAGAACTAAGATTGCATTCAAGGTCCATATATTGCCAAGGTACCTAGCAGAAATTGGGGGCCAAAAAATCACATTGGGGCAATTTGATAAAGAGCCTTTCCTGTTAATTATTTTGTCTCTTATTTCCAGAGGACTTTCTACTCCATTTCCCAAATAATTGGCTATGATCCTGTCACTAGGATTCCCATGGCATGGATGTATATGGCTACTCACATTCAACACCCTCCTTATTGCACAACATATGATTATGCAGGGTTTCTAGTAGAAATAATTCATGATGTTTTGGTAAAATTGAAGAAGGGTGCAGAGGGAGTAAGGTTTAGCTGGTACTCATTATTAATGCATATTTTTCTATTCAAAGGTGCACCTTATTTTAGGAAGAATATGACATTGGATAGGATGGAAGGAACTCTGGTGTTGCCTGTTCAATGTTGGATTACTGTCCTGGATAAAGATGATAAGACTCATGATTATGTGGTATTTGAAAATTTGTTTGCTTGAAAATTGAGAAGAGTCCTAGTTGTGAGTATGCCAAGATTCCCCAAGGCCTTGCATGATTTCTTGAGACCCAAAGATAGGAGGCTTGAGCTAGGGGTTGATCTTAATTGGGGGATGTTATCCCTTACCCTGCACATATAGTTTTGAGAGTGTATGGCTCCACTATTGCACCTCACCTGTTGCCTAAGTATGTCCCAGAAAGGATTGGATTTCTTAAGGTGATGTATCAGTTGGGAAGTGTGGAGAACATACTCTTGTTGGAACAGGGAAAAGGAACATTTTTCCCCTCATACACATGCTTCTCTGATTTTGTGATGACAAAGGGAGGTTGGAATAAGATAAATTATATACTCAAGTCTTTTCAATCTTTTCAATGAAAAGAGCAGTGACAAGGGAGAATCATGATCCTGAAGGCTTCATGGCCTAGTTAAAGGATAGTAACAAGAGTTCCAATTTTATGCATATTTTCCATTTCCCTAAGGATATAATAAGGAACATCTTTGATTTGGTGGAGCAAGAGAGTAGAAAAGCAAGATGGATCACTTTTAACAAAATGTATAGAAGGGGAAAGGAAAAGGATCCTAGATTCACTGCTCTTGCACAAATCCCTAATATAATGCAGAGAGTGGAATATGTGTTCTAGAAATTTGAACAAATGGTGGGTCACCTTGAAGGTGAAAAGGTGATTCAAGACAAGGGGAAGTCCCCCATGGTAGAAGAACAAAGTGGAGGAGAAATCCCAGTTATGGAGTAGAGGCCTACAGATCAACCTCCTAAAGAACAGAGAGTAAAGGTTTTTATAAGGACGAACAAAGCAAATAAATATGATACAATGGCTACTCCCTCTCAACAAGAGGAGTAGAGACCTCTTTCTCTTGTGCCAAAAATTCCACCACCTTCTCCTCCAAGGATAACTGAGCTTGAAATTGTGGATGTTGTTGCCACATCACAACAAGCCTCACCACCAAGAGAGCCACCATTGAAGAAGAAAAAGGTTGAACAAATAGGTTTGGTGGATTATGATGATGATCCTGATGAGGAAATCTAGGTGTTTGAACAAGAAATGCAATAGGGAATTCCTTTTGTACTTGCAAGAATGGCATCACAATAATTGGGTATGAGGTTAAGTAAGGCTGACCTCACTGGGCTTAATGGTAAGGATGATGTCAGGGTGGAAGCATGCACAAGATTCATGGATGATGATTCATTTGTGAAGTCTTAAGCTTTCATGGAGTTTGAATACAGGGCCAAGAAAGATGAATATGTCAGCAATTTGGCCAAGGAAAAAAGTCTTCATCCAGAATTACCTGATGCCACTATTCAAGCAAAGGTCTTAAATGAAATGAGAGCTAAGTTTCAAAGGATGACTGAAAAAGATGGTAGAGAATTGGTAAGAAGTATTGGTATTTTTTTGTTACCAGAATGGGATTTGGCTTCTGCTATTTCCTTTGATACAATAAAGATATGTGAGAGACCTCTCTACAATTTAGAGTAAGAGGCTACAATTGCATGATGCATTAACTATTTGGTCCCTAGCCCCAAGTACAAGGAAGCCTTACATTGTTGAACCTGCACCTAACTATAGGGGAGGCCTAATAATAAAGAGAGTATTAGAGACATCGACTCTTGAGGTAGCTAATATGTCTATACATGTCACTCAGTTCACAAGAGCCACAGTGGAAACCATAACTGCAAAAAAGGAAAAGTTCAGGACAAAATACGATAACTTGTTGGTATAATATGGAAGGACTGAACAAAAAAAGATATAGCTACAAATGAAAGTAGCATTATTA
>VDFB02305048.1:0-24903 GCA_007258455.2 Sequoia sempervirens | reverse complement strand
TGTATGTAGAAATATTATAAATGAAAGGATCTATTAAAGACTTTATTGTAAACAAATATACCTATTAAAATATATAATTTAATGTAAAATAAAACCAAAATCATAATAACTACATATCTAAAATCAATTTAAAATAGCAAAATTAAATACAAAGAAAATTAATAATTTTATTGTTACGCATAAAAAATCATGTTTAAAATTAATATATTAAAAACTAGCATATCTATCTTTAAAAAATAATGTAATTGAAAATTAACTTCACACTTAACTTTATCATATAATTAATAAATAATTTATATAGATTTATTATTATTTATATATTTAGTATTATTAAAATTGATTTAAGTTGAAAATTAAATTCACTTAACTTTATCATATCGGTTAGGATTTAATTATGGTTAGGGCCCAATTAAAATTCTAAGATAAAGCTTGGAGTTAAGGCTAGGGTGATGAGGCTTAAACTGCTGCACCATGCCTTCTGCCATGGCTTTATTCACTCCAGGTTAGAGCTCCAGTTAGGATTAGGGTCTGTGTTCACCTCATGGTTGAATTCCACCAGGGTTAGGGTTAGTGCGTTCAGAGACAAATCTTAGAGTTATAGTTGGGATTAGGGTTTGTGTTCAATTAGGGATAAAATTAGGATTGGATTTTATTATGAATAGGCTTAGGGTTAGGTGTTCTAAGTTAAGATTAGGGTGGGCGCCGGAGTTAGTGTTAGTGTTGAGGATTAATTAGCATTAGGGTTAGGGTTTAATTAGGGTTTAATATAGAAAGGAGTAATAGGGAGGAAGGGGGGAGAAGGAGAGATAGAGATAGAAAGAGGCAGAGATAGCGATATAAAGGAGAGATGGAGAGATAGATACAACTTGGGAAAGATATAGGGGTTGAGATATAGAGAGTCAAACAAAGGATAGAGTAATAAATAAACCTAACCCTAATCCTAACCCTAACCCCAATCATAACCCTAACCCTAATCCTAATCCTAGCCCTAATCTTAGCCCTAACCCTAAACCTAACCCTAACCCTAATCATAACCCTCACCCTAAACCTAATCACAATCCTAACTCCACTCAAACCTAACCTCAATCCCAACCCTAACCCCTAACCCTAATCCCAATCCTAACCCTAATCCTAACTCCAACTCCTAACCCCAACCCCAAATCCTAACCCTAATTGTAACTTAACCCCAGCCCTAACCCTCCTAATCATAACCCCAACCCTAATACTAATGCTAACCCTAAACTCTAATTCCTAATTCAACTTAATCAGATCTTGAATCCCTAATCCGAACTCAACCCCAAATCCCAATCCTCCTAATCCTAACCCTAACCCAATCATTTGACCAATTTTGAATTCTGAACTCAATCCTGAATCCCATCCTGAATCCAATTTAATCCCAATCCCATGAAACCCCAACCCTAACTCCTAAACAAAATTAATAACCTAACCCTAATCCCAGCCCTAACCCCCTCGACCTCCCAACCCTAATCATATCCCTAACCCTAATACTAATAACTCCTAACCCCAATCCCCAATTTAACCAATGAAACCCTAGCCCTAATCCTAACCCCAACCCTAACCCCAATCCCCCACTCCTAACCCCTAACACTTCAAACCCTAATCCTATCCCTAACCCTAATGGTAACCCTAACCCTAAACCTAATCCTAACCCTAACCTAACTAAACCCTGACCCTAATCCTAACCCTAATTCTAACCCTACCCTAATCATATTAACTATCATATTATGACATATTAATTATTATAATAATTTTATAATAAAATATATAAAAAATTATAAAAAAAAATTTATTTAAGATATTACATGTTGCGTCGCCCTGCTACTAGCATATATATATATATATATATATATATTATTTTAATAATGCATATAAAATACGCTGAGAGATATCTTTCTCGAGGCGCCTATTTTTTAATCAATTTTTTATTATAAAAATTGAAGAGACGCCTCTAGAAGAATATCTCTCGACGTATTTTATATATATATATATATATGCTAGTATGTATACCATTCATTTTCTTTTTTTAAGTTTTCAAGATTAGAGACAATCAAATCAAGGTCTTCAATATTAGAGACAGCCAAAGAATCCCTTGTTTCCGGAGCATGAAAAAGAAAACAGCACTAACAATTGTCTTGTAAATTGTAATCCAGCGGATATCACTTGCATTAATTCTGTAAATTTCAATATAATAGAATGTTTCCGGAGCATGAAAAAGAAAACAGCACTAACAATTGTCTTGTAAATTGTAATCCAGCGGATATCACTTGCATTAATTCTGTAAATTTCAATATAACAGAATGGATGTCATTGGTAAAAATTTTATCTTGTATACTAAACGGTGCTGTAGACAGGTGGTTGGAGAGGATATGAAGCGTCTGCGTTGGAATTTATTGTGTCCCTGTTCACCAGATTGGCGATGCATTCAGTTTCTCTTCCAGAGAAAATGCTTTGATACACAAAAAAAATGGGAATTTGGAAAGCATCTACTGTCCGCTTATTTTTGTTGTCACCTTGGCTTTCTGCATCACTCTCACCCATCTTCGCTAAGTTCCAATACTGACAGGCGAAACAGCTGGCTGATTATGCGGTTCTAAAGATCTTTAAATTCTTTTGCTTTGGCCATTCCTTCTCACATTCTTGTCATTCTCTAACTGCCCTTTTGTCCCATGATCTAAAGGAATACGAAGAGAAAGGACATTTCATCTAGGCAGTAATCCTGTTGGCCCAGCCATGGGTGCTTTCAGCCTTCTTCATTGTATTCTGCTGTTCCTGCGCATATCTATTTCTACCACAGAGTTTATGCAAATTTCTATGATGACATAGATGTGATGTGGGGCGCCGTTAATGTCAGCATATTCAGTGATGGTCAGGACTTGGAGCTTTCTCTCAATCAGGCCTCCTCGGGTAGATTTTATTTAATCCTCTTGACATTTGCATTCATTTCCAAGTACCCACGAATGATTATAGACTGATGTTTTATCCAATGTGCTTGGGTCCACTGCATAGATTGATTAGGTTCAAAGGATGGTTATCAGATACTCCGAGATGGGTTTAGTAAACTTATATGAAACAAAATAAACTGATGTTTCCTTTTGTTTTAGGATCATTAATCCAATCAAAGGAGGAATTCTTGTCTGGGAGCTTCAGTATGCTTATGAAGCTTGTTGCCGGAGATTCGGCGGGCAAGTGACCACATTCTGTGTGAGTGAAGCGTCCTTGGGTGCAGTTCTAAGGATATTTCAAGTTTAGGGCAAGCAGAAGATAATGGATCGCAGATCGGCTTGAGGTAAATGAACCGGGCCGTTCTGATTTTATAAATCAGAATTGGGTTGTTCACGTTTTATTAAAAAATCTAGCTTTTCACGCGGATATGATGTTCATTGTCGTAGAATAGTTCTATTATTTTGTTTCCTTCAGATTCCAGGCATTTCATTATCAGATCTACTAGTGTTGTGGAGAGCGCAATCATTAGAAATCCTTCCTTGGACCAAATAAAGCAGATTACTGCTGAGCTGCAGCGTAATGGCAGGGCGGAAGGCCAGAACGTTTTCTACCGGTTTCAGAATGCCACTGCAACAGAAACGGAAGAAGGAACAACCACAAACATGAAGTAGCATTGATTAGAAGGCAGGTTAGTCAAAAAAAACAATGTGAATAACAAACTCATAAGAATCTACCTGCCCTTGTAATCAGTACTACTTACATGTTTGCGGTTGTTCCTTCTTCCGTTTCTCTCTTGCAGTGGTATTCTGAAACCAGTAGAACACGTCCTTGCCTTCCGCCCTGCCATAACGCACCAGCTCAGCAGTAATCTGCTTTATTTAGTCAACCGATGGATTTCTTGTTCGGCTCATGAAAATGGAAGTTCAATATACGCTTATGATCTTCAGTTGGCTTTCACCTACTGCAAAAGCTTCTAACGCTTGCGCTGTCCACAACGCTAGCAGATCTGATAAGCCTGGAATCTGAAGAAAGCGAAAAAATATAATTATTCTACGACAGTAAACAACATCATATCGAATGGAAAAATTAGATTTTTAATAAAACGCGAGTAGCCCATTTCGTTTTATAAAATCAGAACGACCCAGTTCGTTTACCTTCAGCAGATCTGCGATCCATTATCTTCTGCGGGACCTAAACTTGATATATCCTAATGAATCTCCTTGCGTGCGTATGCAACTTAGCTCTGAGGGTGACATGCATGACGAGATAGATATGGAATTTCTGGGAAATACTTTGGGCCAACCCCATATCTTGCATACTAACATCTTCGGTCGAGGTAAAGAGGGTAGGGAGCAGCAATTTTGTTTATGATTCGATCCCACAGCTGACTTACACAACTACACCATCCTCTTGAACGCATGGCAAATCATGTAATTTCTTTGATTCATCATGTATATATTTTTCTATCAAATATTTTTTTTTCGATCACATTTTATGATCTGTTATGAAAATAAAATGATTTACACAACGTGGATGTAAAACTCAAAACAAAACATAAGGAAGCCCGCATTGATTTTCACATTACACCAAAGATAAAAGCGAAAAGAGAGCCAGTTGACATTAGGCATTATCAAACTTGACATTCACCGGGCTACTTCAATATTACTCAACCCTTGAAATGTAAGATTGAATCAAACTCTTCCATGGTACGTGCCAAGAGAATCTCTAAATCGACTTCAGCTTTATCCTTCATCCGAAGTTGATTCTTTCGAACTTGAGTTCTAATACTTCTTCCCATGTGCACATTGAATTACCATGAAAAGGTTTTCGAAATGTGAAAAAAATTATGAACAGCACTACCTCTACCATTATTCGTTATGGTGGTTTCAAATGAATATTCTGAATCAAGCCATAAACATCCATTAAAGAATAATGGAAGGTTAATTTTTGTTAGATACTGTAAGTTGAAATTATGCTAGTATGGATGTATGAAAAATGATATATCATGATAGGTATGGTTCCTTGAAGTCATGAGTTTAGTCAACAAAGCACAAGGCAAAAGTCTATGCAAAGGTAGGTTGAAGAAATGAAAGTATAGGAGAGATTATCTTATAGGTTTATCTTTAATAGAAAAAAAATGAAAACGATTTGTTCTATGATGAAAGTTTCTAGGTATCAAGATACAAAATAACAGATCAAGGAAAATAGATCTGGATTCAAAATAGATTTTCTATTATAATAATATTCAAGGTATAAGTTTATCAAACTCTTTTTTTATTGTGAATCTAACTGTCATGTTCAAGATTTTACACCTTGGACACAACACAACCATTTTATTTTATTTCTTTTCTAAACTACAAACGTATAAACCTTTAATGAATGATAACCATGCATAGATATGGTGTATAAACTATATGCATCAGGCAGCCTTATTATTTAGTTTTTTTTGCTAAAAGTTCACAAAATAAATTTTTTATGTGTTATAACACCTCTCCAAGGATCATGATGACTTTATCCTTTAACAATAATTGAATAATGGTAATACTAATATTTAATCAAATACATTAGGGATGTCATTCTTAATATTAAAATGATAAGCTAATAGTAGGATTAGTATTTAGCCAACATAATATTATTATTTTCAAATCTCAATCTAACATTAATACCTTATCTTTAATTTTTAACCCAAATAATGACAATAATATTTATTTGCCAATTTCAATACAAATTTTATTGCTATTTAATCAACTAACACTAATGTTATTTATTTAGAAAAATAATATTACTAAAATAATGTTGGCATTCATTGCATCCCACTATTCTTTTAATATAACTAATTTACTAATTCACTACTACCATTTTCTTTTTATATTAATACTATTGTTTTACTTAAATCCAATATTTCTTAATACCAATATTAACATGGGTTATTTTAATATTGATTTTTATTTTATTTTCACCTTAATTTTTTTGTTTTCTACCTAATAATAATATTCTTACCCATAAGTTAAACCCCATGAATATTTACATTTCCCCTCTACAATACTAGCGCTTGCACCTCAACAAGGTGCAATGGTTACGCCAATAGCTGGATATAATCTGGCAGTATATTGAAAGGGATGGAAAAAAACTACAAGAAAAATGAAAATTGCTTTTCTTAGGACTAACTATTTATAGCAAAAGTCAGTTGATGATAGGATGCAAGCTACGAAGTAAAATCAGACCGTAAGGAAGAAATCATTGCGTGGCTCTTCACTCAGAATGGATGCTTCATTCTAGAGACTCTCAGGCTTCTCAGTGATGAATCACAAAGGAACCTAGATCCTGTTTTTAATAGAAACCGGGTCCGTTCTTGTCAATTAGATATCCTAACTAATCTACTATTGCTTGAAAATCAGGTTCCCATAGTCCTCCTCCTTGGGCTATTGCAAATGAAGTACAACTGCACAGAAGAAAAAGGCAAGGATAGAGCTGCTTAGAATGATTCGTGATGGTATAGTTGCCTTGGCTCACCCTTTCTTGCAGCAAAAAAGAGGGGAATCACCAACAGAGCATTATGAACGCGAGAAAAACTTGAAGGAAGAACCCAAGTTATAAAAATCTGAAGCAATACAACCACATTTTGGGATTTTTCCAAGATTTCATTCTGCAGGAGTCGAAGATTACCGGTGAAGGAGAAAACGCAGGGGATATTCATATTACAGTACCAGAGGGCAGACACCATCGTTATCTTCGTGGTCTTCATTGTCATACAACAGCTCATAAATTGAAGAAAGAGTCTAAGTATCAATACCTCGTGGCTTCCGCTACAGAGTTATACAAGAGGGGAATGATGTTTAAGTCATACAAGGGAGTTCCCTCAGCAAAGGACCTCTGTTTCGATGAATAGAAAAATACTCTGTTTCTCCCTGTGATATGGCTTTCTGATGCTACAGAATTGATCTTAAGGAACCTCATGGATGTGGACATCTACCAAGAAAAAGAATTCACCGTTATTTTAGAGTATGTATTTCTGATGAATAGTTTGATGGAGACTGTGGAGGACGTGGCTTTGCTCAAGAAGAAGGGAATAATTTAGAGCTCCATTGGAACTGATGAGGAAGCGAGTGACCTGTTCAATGGTCTGTGCAAAGGAGTTAATTTCACTTTCGCTGATGAAGATAGGTTTGTGGCATTCAAGAGTGGTGTTAATAGATGGTACAAACAATGGACTATGGTGAAAATTAGTGCGTGGGTGGAGAGTCATCCAAACCTTGTGAACAGACTGGTAACTCAAAAACACAGAATTATTCATCGCTCCTTGCTGACACTGTGGTTCCTAAGGATGAAGGGCCTGAAAATACAACTGGGGTTAGCTCCAAAGTATTATTTTAGAGTATACCATAGTTAATAGTTGGACAAAATTTTGTTGGCTCTTTCATATTAAAGCTTAATTTCCTCTACATTTCCATATGGAAGGCTTGGCAACATCAATGAAGAGAAACCAAAATCGTGAAATAACCAATTCATTGTTGTTTGACCACCCACTTCTTGAGAATCAATTAGCATGTCAAGCAAGATAATGTATCAACAAGACCCTGAACTCCAATGCCTATTGGCATGTGGCGCATGTTAGATCGTTTGGTAGTCTCCACAGGATAGTAATTCACATCAATGATTTTGTTTAGGTTTGCATTAACTATTGCTGTGACATGTTACATTGTTGCAAAGATTAAAAATACATTAACCAAAACCACAGAGACAAGTTCAACAGAACCATACAGCAAAGAAAAACTAATACATTACAAAATGGAAATCAGAAATTGACCTCTCCTAGCTTATCAAAATCAAAGTAAAGGTTATAAGAACCCCCGCTGCCAACAAGCTTAGATGGATGAGATTCAGCTTGAACCCCCTGCAAGAAATGGCTCCCAAATTAGTTAGAAGTCCCATTGTGAAATATTCAATGCAGTGAGAAGAAGCTATTATCATTCAACTCACCTTTTCTCTTACAAAACTTGGTAGAGCAAGCAATGCCAAATTACGGACTGTAGTTTCTGTTGGGCTAGTGTACTTGATAATATCAGTGCAAAGGTTTGAGGACTTTTTTGCTCCAAGACTCTGTTGATTTCTCTTTCTATTGCAGTGATCCTGAAGCCCAAAATAGGATTAGTTCTTCAAACAAACAATGAAAATGCAATTTAAAAATTAGCTAAATTCCTCAAGAAAATATTAACTTACCTTGAATAGAAGGTAAGTGTTTTCTATTTCTATCTAAGCTTCTAGAATTGCAAACCACAGCTTGTGGGCTTGCACGACTTTCTTTGCCTTTCCCTGATCCAATTATCCAATCTTTGAGCCACAATGCATTCCAAGAACAGATTCACCGAAACAAATAAATTAAGTAGAGGGAAACAAAGGCTTTACTTGCTACTCATATGTCAGGTACAGTTTTCAAACTCTTCACCCCAGCAATTTGCTAGTCTAGGAGATTCATTTGGACAAAACAATGACCAGGTAGAATTGTCTTGGACCCTCTTCATAAAGAGATCTGCAACCCAGAGCTCATAGAACAAAAAACAATAGCTCTGCTCTCTTCCTGTAAGAAGGCCCAAATTGATTTCGTGAGACCCTAAAATGTCAAACAACAATTTTAACAAGTTTTTCCTAATTACTGTCAATTACTTAATCTCGTAAACAAAAGTAAAATTACCTTCACATGGTTCTTTCTCAAATCAAGAGACTCAAAGACAATAGCATGCCATGGCTCCAAGTATACAACAAAGGCACCTGCAGGAATATTGTTATCAGATTGGGCGGCTTGCCAATTTAATTTAAAAACCAAAACATAACAGGTTATATTTCATATCAGCTGCCTCTTTGTTACCATTTACACTTTATGACCATTTGGCTACCAAAACTCTAGTTCAACAACCAAGCCTTGTAGCACCAATTATTCAACCTAGTCTCACACACATTGAAGGTGCACAAACTGACATCATAAGAAGTTTGAGAAACTTTATATTTAAGCAAAATGAAACACCCCGTTAGTTTCTCACCACATCAATCATCTTAAATGAAGAGGAAGAAAAAGCAAACATAGCAGTCAAAAGACCCATATTACTACCTCTCGCATGGCCATAGGTATGACCCTGTTGGAAATATAAACCGAGTGACCTTATGATAGGGTATTGAGTATCAAAACATCCCCAAAACATGTTGATCTATTTCCAAAATTACTCTTATCAAGGGTCACAACATCAAATAGGGCAACAACATCAGGGATTTCAAAATTACCATCAAGAAATGAATCCAAAACTTCAAATTTCCCTAGATAAAATTGAGAGAGATCTTGAGGAAATTAAATGAAATCAAAATCTAACATATCACCAATGTCATGCGCAACGTCAGAACGTTACATATCCACAACCAATGGACATTATTCCACAAAAACCTCAATATCCACAACAACAACACTTCCAATATCCGCAATATCAAGAAATTTTTCAACACCAAGGTGTACCTCAAGTGAAATATCAAAATATACCTCAAAAATAGTATTAAGGAGTTCTGTAAAAAAAAAAAAAAAAAATCAAGAAAAGCATCAAATTATAAGGATGCACTTATTTACAAAGGCAGAAGAAATTGATAGAGCATTAATTCTATAGGAGAAATTGAAATGAGCTAAAATGAACTCAAATTGTTGGATAGCATCGAGCAGTATGTGGCTATTTTTATAGATTCCTATCAAACTTATATGGATCTGAGGTTCATATAGAGTTCAAGTGCACACTTCCAAAAAAAAACAAGAAAAAACCTAAATAGGTTCATGTATCATTAGCTTTTTGAAGTAAAAATTACTGTGTAAACTCTCACTGGGCCTCATATCGTTACAGTTTTGAATATATTTAAGATGCTATCAACAACAACCCCTTCAGAGATTTGTCATACCTAAGGTGTATTTTTCAATTCATCATGATATGTAGAAATCATAACAGATGCATAAATGAACAAAATTCCTCATCAACAGACATTTTGATTATTGTGTAGATGTAAAGCCCATCTTATTCCTTCAGTTTTGTTTTTAACATTGAAGATTATGGAATATCACAAATTATCGAAATCATCTTCATTAAGGAATAGTTCATTTAGCATTCATTGCATATAGGTGATTAAGTATACTTGAGTCGAAGTAGTATTTAAATGGATGACCTTATGGGAAGTTCCAATACTTCACCCATGTGTATCACCTAGATGCAATGAATGCTAAGTGCACCATTCATTCCCATAAAAAATAGGTCCATTCCACCTACTACTCATGAAATATGGGTCAATGAGTTTGATTCGTAGACTATAAAATTGAATCTTGGTATTAATATAAGACTTGAAAGACTGCAGAGAATTCCTCCTACTTATCAGATTCATATTGTGAGGTTTCTTAAAGACAAAAAATAAATAAAGTTAAACCACCCTAAATAATAGTCATCGAGATTATATCATTGACCAGATTCTTTTAAGACACAGGTTACTTCTTAGACTCACATCAAGGCTCACAATACATTCCATTGTATAATAAGGCTGATAGCCAATATTTTATAAAGTCTACCTGCGTAATGCATTTTATAAAGTCTACCTTGCATATTCTTTCAGAAATTTGAAATGCAAAAAATAAACAAGATACAGCATACACAACAACCACACAAAACCTTTTAAATGTTGATTAGATTTACACTAAGCCATTATCCCTTAACAGTAATGAAGGCATCTTGTAATCTAAAAATTTCAAAACTAAAGAATAATAAACTAGTAAAAAAACTTACCTCCAGCGAGTTGATGAGCATTTTCAAGAAATGCGGTATTGATTGTATTTGGCAAAGAAGTATTTACTTGGAGATGCACCGAAGGATGAAACGTGTCCTTTAGCCAGTGCACCTCTAGTCACCGAAAGTTCTGCTTTGAAAGGTTTGATCATTAGACTCTCATTTAAAAAAAATTAAGGTGGAAATTACTTATGTATTAATCATACAGTCTTAGATATAGTCATCAAGATTATATCATTGGCCAGGTTCTTGTAAGACACAAGCTACTTCTTAGACTCCCACCAAGGCTCGTCCCTTTATATGACAACCACAATACCTTCCATTCTATTGTGAGGCTGATAGCCAATATTTTATAAATTATACCTGCGTAATGTATTTTATAAAGTCTACCTGCATATTATTAATGTAGTTGTTGGTAGCATGTTTACTTCTAGTGATGTTGATCCAAATTTCTATTGAATACTGTTGAGAAACATGTGAAAAAGTACTCTTTAAGATTCCTCTGACTATTTTGTAGGGACATGTCATCTTTCCTCTCTCCTGGTTGAGTGTCTGTCTGGCACAATAATTCTTTGGCGCAAGCATTAATCAGAGCATTGGATGGCAAGAGCATTTATGAATGGTCTGTGTGTGGCATCATGCATACAAAATGAATCTAGGTCTTCAAAAGCATAGAGAAATATAGGAGAAGCAGTATGCTAAAGTGTAGGCAAGTAAAGAGGAGCCCTTGGATCATGGGATATTGTCTCAGGGCAGATGAATATCATCATATCGATGATGAATCTGACTGTGGAGAATCCATATATACAAAGAAGAGCGCATTGGTCATGCATAGAAAGTTTTGGCAATGGGGAAGGGAGTGGATTATTGCAAATAAGGCTAGTTTGTCCAGAGGTCTTATGATGGAGGATGATGAAGCATTGGTGGGGTGTTGAAGAATTAGTTGGAGGCATCTTTTCTGAAAGATTAGAGCAGAAGTAAGGAGAATGATTTAGCCAATGGAAGTACAAAGATTTGGTTATGATGCCTTAAGCTATGCTCAAAGCTTTGATGATGGAGACTACGAGGACAGTCAAAATATACCTCAAAAATAATATCAAGGAGTTCTATAAAATTAGCACTACCATGTAAAAAAGAACTACAAGCATTACCCTTTCTCTTGCCTCCTCCCTGGTCTACATAGGGAGCAATATCATTAAACACACGCAGCATCAGAACAATACCATTTGATGTGCAATTTGTTCCCCTAATGAAGCTATTTGTTGCATGAATGTTATGAACAGAAACTCCAATACCCCCAGTCAATTTGCTACTTACAAGACATTCCTTGAGGGTATCGAGCAGAGAAGGAAGCAGCTACTCGACTGCCAAAAGCCAAAACATTAAGTGAACCACTATAACATAACAGAAGGGTGGAAAAGAAAAGGGACTCGCCTCTTTAAACAGTATAAATTAAACCATACTGCTTCAAGTTCAACCTTGAATGTCTAGAATGTTTCCCAAAATTAGGTATGTCAAGCAAAAATGTTTCCCAAAAATAATTGTTATTTCAAACAAGGATCAATTCAAAGTTCCAAAGATCTTAGTTGCAATCAAAAACAACTCAAGCCGTTTGATGCATAAAACATTCAGGTAAACCCTATTTCATAACAACTAATTCAAAAGAAGTTACAATGTGCTACTACTAGAAGCATTTCCAAATACCAATTCAAAATAGAAAATGTACAAAAATCGTAGGCACAGGAGGCACATACCTGGGGCCTTGGGGATCCAACATTAAAGAGAGTTGGAGAAGCATGTGTAAACCACCTCTGTGTCATCAAATAGTATGCAGAGCAAAAATTGTGTGAACAAAGAGTATAAATTCTAAACACGATGTGAGAGATGACAGTGGATGAGCATAAGGAGGATGAAGGCGTCTCTACCTTACCCCTCAGGTTTTCTTTCTCACTCAAAAAAAATACCATCTGAGAAACTCTACTTTTCATTTTGCAGGACAATAGAACAGACGTCCTTGACGATTTGATGGATGCCAATACCCTGTTCCAGAGCTTCTTTCCTAGGTAGGTGTCTAAGAAAGTTCTTTTCTTGCCGTGTAAGCCACCCTGCTTAAAGAGCGAATAATCAATGCTATTGTCTGATCTCACCAACTTCGTAATGGGGATGGGCGACCATCCTTTGTTTTTAATGCTTTCTCAAAAGATCTGCAGCCTAGCATGGAGGTCTTCCCTACTGTCAGAAGAGGGGTTGAGAGTGTTTGATACACAGGCCTTAATGACATCAGTGAAAACTATGCTTTAGATGTGATCTTCGTTGCCGACTGAATCATTTAGGATCTAATTGCCTCGAGAACCACTTAAAACAATTTTGATGGGATTTCCCTACCCTATTGGCTAATAAATTCTACTATCGGATCTCACCAAGCTTCCTGATCGGCCGATGGGATGTCTCAGGTGAGAATCCAATCGGAATAGTCTCTGCCAGCATCAGACATGAGACTTTTTCAGTTGAATTCTCACCTATAATAGCCTATCGGCTAATTATTAATATCCCAAGATATTAATACCAATATTACACTAAAAAAAAACTATTAAGACCTTACAAGCGATTTTGCCCAATTTTGCAAGAGGGAAAAACCCACTATCATTTTTTTTTACTATATATATATATTTTAAATGATTAATAGAATCATCATTAATAACTAAACTAAAAGAAATAATATTTACTAAAATACTTAATGAATCCATTAGTAATTTAATCACCATTCTTATAATTACTCTTTTAGTTATACCCTACTAAATAAAATAAGAAATTGATGGCTAATTAATTAATAATAAATACTAGCACCTTATTACTCCACTAATAATGTTGATAGTTTGCTAATTTAATTAATGGAATTACTAATAATTTGGTGGAGCCCTTTTTATATTTATTATAGAATCTGAGTTTTCTTCTTTTGTTTATTTAACTATATCCCCCTTTCTAGGGAGAAGAATTAGTTTACTTGAAGATAAACATAAGGGACCATTTTTTTTTACCTTTTCTACTCCCACGAATCTCTCCTAAAGTTTAGTTTTAAACTTAACTAACTTAGGACTCCCATGTGATGTTTGTATTTTTTTTTTGTTTCTAATTTTCTCTTAAAAGATAAGCCATAAAGAATATTTTCATTGGATAAGGAGAGACAACGGAAAGTTTTCAATTGTAATGAATTTCAATGGCTGCAAAGTCACTAAGACTTAAATATTAAAAGAAACATAAGGCCTAAAAAATAAATGAAAAGGCGGTGGAGCCTATCAAATGTCACATGGAAGATTTGAGAAACTAATACAAGGAACTAATCCAGCCTGTTCATCTTTTTAAAATTTTGTCACTCAGTATTGTCTTGATTCAATATGTACTTGAAGCCATTAATTGCTTTTTGTGTAATTTTTTGTCTAAAATATTGTAGTTATGATCATATGAGCAGCATGGTGAATCCCTAATCCCTAATAAATTTGAATCTCTTAGATGATTTCCAACAAAGCTCTTTAATATATTTTTTTGAAAACCATATACTTTCGGCTATGCAGTTATAATGTTCATTGCATAGTTTGGTCACTTTTTAACATGCTTGACTAAGGGTCATGAAATTCATTCCATTCAATATTCTTGGAATGGATGAAATGATGTACAAGTTATAAGAAAATTGTATGCTAGAATAGCCCTTTATATTGCTTAATTTATTTAAACTTTGTAGACCAAAGAAGATATTGAACTATGTAATATTGAATAGGTTTCATGGATTTCAAAACTGCATATTGTGTTGAATAATATTACTTCCAAAAAGATTTAGATTTAATTATCAAAATAAGATATAGTATTATTTAATAAAAACATGTATCTCTTTAAAAATGATCATGCAGTATTAGGAATTGAAAATGAAATTATCAAATTGTAATATAAATTGATTTTTTTTAAGTTTATATATAAGTTAAAATATTATAAATGAAAATATAAATAAAATATTATTATCTTTGAATTATATATCGAGAAGTTTATAATTCATCACATTCAAACACACTCTCCAAAAGAAATATTCTAATTTTTTTATTTCATATAAAAGTAAGTTTCTAAATTAATATGCTTAAAATTAAAAATTACATTCGAAATTATTACATATAAAAAGGAAGTTTGTAAAATTTAGAAAATTAAGTTAGCAAATTAAGTATAAAAGAAATTTTCTAAATTTACTTAAGCTTCTAAATTAATATACTTAAAATTATAAAATATTGAAAATCTTGAAAAAAGAAAAAATATTCTTTGATGTAATTCGAAAATGATTTTTCTAAAACAAAATTATGAAACAATGAAAAAAATTGTTATTTTTCAAATTCTAAATTAATTTATATAAAGTAAAATATTATAATATTAAATAAAAAGGTAATATCCTAAATTTTCTATTCATATAAAAATGTTTCTAAATTAATCTATTTAAAACATAAAAAATATTGAATTCTTTTTTAAAAAATAAAAGCATTTCAAAAAGGAAGAATCATTCGTATTCTATTTTATTCAAAATTTATATAGGTGTGTGTATGTAGAAATATTATAAATGAAAGGATCTATTAAAGATTTTATTGTAAACAAACATACCTATTAAAATATATAATTTAATGTAAAATAAAACCAAAATCATAATAACTCCATATCTAAAATCAATTTAAAATAGCAAAATTAAATACAAAGAAAATTAATAATTTTATTGTTACGCATAAAAAATCATTTTTAAAATTACTATATTAAAAACTAGCATATCTATCTTTAAAAAATAATGTAATTGAAAATTAAATTCACACTTAACTTTATCATATAATTAATAAATCATTTATATAGATTTATTATTATTTATATATTTAGTATTATTAAAATTGATTTAAGTTGAAAATTAAATTCACTTAACTTTATCATATTGGTTAGGATTTAATTATGGTTAGGGCTCAATTAAAATTCTAAGATAAAGCTTGGAGTTAAGGCTAGGGTGATGAGGGCTGAATCAAGGTTACAATTACAGCTTTGGTTATGGTTTTTATTCAATTAGGGTTAGAGTCTAGTTAGGATTAGGGTTCAGGTTCAATTATGGTTGAATTTCAATTAGGTTCGGGTTAGTGTTCAGAGATAAATCTTAGAGTTATAGTTGGGATTAGGGTTTGTGTTCAATTAGGGATAAAATTAGGATTGGAGTTTATTATGAATAGGCTTAGGGTTAGGTGTTCTAAGTTAAGATTAGGGTGGGCGTCGGAGTTAGTGTTAGTGTTGAGGATTAATTAGCATTAGGGTTAGGGTTTAATTAGGGTTTAATATAGAAAGGAGTGATAGGGAGGAAGGGGGGGTGAAGGAGAGATAGAGATAGAAAGAGGCACAGATAGTGATATAAAGGAGAGATGATGAGATAGATACAACTTGGGAAAGATATAGGGGTTGAGATATAGAGAGTCAAAGAAAGGATAGAGTAATAAATAAACCTAACCCTAATCCTAACCCTAACCCCAATCATAACCCTAACCCTAATCCTAATCCTAGCCCTAATCTTAGCCCTAACCCTAAACCTAACCCTAACCCTAATCATAATCCTCACCGTAAACCTAATCACAATCCTAACCTAATTAAACCCTAACCCTAATCCTAACCCTAACCCTAATCCTAATCCCAATCCTAACCCTAATCCTAACCCTAACTCCTAACCCTAACCCTATCCTAACCCTAATTAGAATCCCCAGCCCTAACTCCAATCATACTTTAACCTTAATACTAATGCTAACCCTAAACTCAATCCTAATCCTAACCCCAATCAGATTCCCAACCCAATCCCTAACCTCCCTAACTAACTCTAACCCTAAACCTAACCCTAATCCTAACCCTAACCCTAATCATACAGTTTCCACCATAATTTTAACTCCTAAACCTAATCCTAATCCTAACTTATAATCCTAATCAGCAATCCCAACCTATAGTTAAACCCTAACCCTAACCCTAAACAAAATTAATAAACCTAACCTCTAATCCTAGCTCCCAACCCTAACTCGAATTCTGAACCCGAATCATATCCCTAACCCTACTGATTAATAACCCTAACCCATCTTGACCCTAACCTAATGAACCCTAGCCCTAATCCCAACTCCCTAACTCCTAACCCTAATCCTCGACCCTAACCCTAACACTAACCCTAATCCTATCCCCAACCCTAATGGTAACCCTAACCCTAAACCTAATCCTAACCCTAACCGAACTAAACCCTGACCCTAATCCTAACCCTAATTCTAACCCTACCCTAATCATATTAACTATCATATTATGACATATTAATTATTATAATAATTTTATAATAAAATATATAAAAAATTATTAAAAAAAAATTATTTAAGATATTACATGTTGCGTCGCCCCTACTACTAGCATATATATATATATATATATATTATTTTAATAATGCATATAAAATACGCTGAGAGATATCTTTCTCGAGGCGCCTATTTTTTAATCAATTTTTTATTATAAAAATTGAAGAGACGCCTCTAGAAGAATATCTCTCGACGTATTTTATATATATATTATTAAAATAATATATATATATATGCTAGTATGTATACCATTCATTTTCTTTTTTTAAGTTTTCAAGATTAGAGACAATCAAATCAAGGTCTTCAATATTAGAGACAGCCAAAGAATCCCTTGTTTCCGGAGCATGAAAAAGAAAACAGCACTAACAATTGTCTTGTAAATTGTAATCCAGCGGATATCACTTGCATTAATTCTGTAAATTTCAATATAACAGAATGTTTCCGGAGCATGAAAAAGAAAACAGCTCTAACAATTGTCTTGTAAATTGTAATCCAGCGGATATCACTTGCATTAATTCTGTAAATTTCAATATAACAGAATGGATGTCATTGGTAAAAATTTTATCTTCTATACTAAACGGTGCTGTAGACAGGTGGTTGGAGAGGATATGAAGCGTCTGCGTTGGAATTTATTGTGTCCCTGTTCACCAGATTGGCGATGCATTCAGTTTCTCTTCCAGAGAAAATGCTTTGATACCCAAAAAAAATGGGAATTTGGAAAGCATCTCCTGTCCGCTTATTTTTGTTGTCACCTTGGCTTTCTGCATCCCTCTCACCCATCTTCGCTAAGTTCCAATACTGACAGGCGAAACAGCTGGCTGATTAGGCGGTTCTAAAGATCTTTAAATTCTTTTGCTTTGGCCATTCCTTCTCACATTCTTGTCATTCTCTAACTGTCCTTTTGTCCCATGATCTAAAGGAATACGAAGAGAAAGGACATTTCATCTAGGCAGTAATCCTGTTGGCCCAGCCATGGGTGCTTTCAGCCTTCTTCATTGTATTCTGCTGTTCCTGCTCATATCTATTTCTACCACAGAGTTTATGCAAATTTCTATGATGGCATAGATGTGATGTGGGGAGCCGTTAATGTCAGCATATTCAGTGATGGTCAGGACTTGGAGCTTTCTCTCAATCAGGCCTCCTCGGGTAAATTTTATTTAATCCTCTTGACATTTGCATTCATTTCCAAGTACCCACGAATGATTATAGACTGATGTTTTATCCAATGTGCTCGGGTCCACTGCATAGATTGATTAGGTTCAAAGGATGGTTATCAGATACTCTGAGATGGGTTTAGTAAACTTATATGAAACAAAATAAACTGATGTTTCCTTTTGTTTTAGGATCATTAATCCAATCAAAGGAGGAATTCTTGTCCGGGAGCTTCAGTATGCTTATGAAGCTTGTTGCCGGAGATTCGGCGGGCAAGTAACCACATTCTGTGTGAGTGAAGCGTCCTTGGGTGCAGTTCTAAGGATATTTCAAGTTTAGGGCAAGCAGAAGATAATGGATCGCAGATCGGCTTGAGGTAAATGCACCGGGCCGTTCTGATTTTATAAATCAGAATTGGGTTGTTCACGTTTTATTAAAAAATCTAGTTTTTCACGCGGATATGATGTTCATTGTCGTAGAATAGTTCTATTATTTTGTTTCCTTCAGATTCCAGGCAGTTCATTATCAGATCTACTAGTGTTGTGGAGAGCGCAAGCATTAGAAATCCTTCCTTGGACCAAATAAAGCAGATTACTGCTGAGCTGCAGCGTAATGGCAGGGCGGAAGGCCAGAACGTTTTCTACCGGTTTCAGAATGCCACGGCAACAGAAACGGAAGAAGGAACAACCACAAACATGAAGTAGTATTGATTAGAAGGCAGGTTAGTCAAAAAAAACAATGTGAATAACAAACTCATAAGAATCTACCTGCCCTTGTAATCAGTACTACTTACATGTTTACGGTTGTTCCTTCTTCCGTTTCTCTCTTGCAGTGGCATTCTGAAACCAGTAGAACACGTCCTTTCCTTCCGCCCTGCCATAACGCACCAGCTCAGCAGCAATCTCCTTTATTTAGTCAACTGATGGATTTCTTGTTCGGCTCATGAAAATGGAAGTTCAATATACGCTTATGATCTTCAGTTGGCTTTCACCTACTGCAAAAGCTTCTAACGCTTGCGCTGTCCACAACACTAGCAGATCTGATAAGCCTGGAATCTGAAAAAAGCGAAAAAATAGAATTATTCTACGACAGTAAACAACATCATATCGAATGGAAAAAATTAGATTTTTAATAAAACGCGAGCAGCCCATTTCGTTTTATAAAATCAGGACGACCCAGTTCGTTTACCTTCAGCAGATCCGCGATCCATTATCTTCTGCGGGCCCTAAACTTGATATATCCTAATGAATCTCCTTGCGTGCGTATGCAACTTAGCTCTGAGGGTGACATGCATGACGAGATAGATATGGAATTTCTGGGAAATACTTTGGGCCAACCCCATATCTTGCACATTAACATCTTCGGTCGAGGTAAAGAGGGTAGGGAGCAGCAATTTTGTTTATTATTCGATCCCACAGCTGACTTACACAACTACACCATCCTCTGGAGCGCATGGCAAATCATGCAATTTCTTTGATTCATCATGTATATATTTTTCTATCAAAATTTTTTTTTTGATCACATTTTATGATCTGTTATGAAAATAAAATGATTTACACAATCGGATGTAAAAACTCCAAAACAAAAATATATGGAAGCCCCAAGTATTGATTTTCACATACACAATCAGCATGTTAAAGAGAGCCAGCGCTTACTAGGCATGATTAAATCGATCTACTGTCACGAATATTACTCAACCCTTGAAATTGTAAGATTAAATTTCAATCCTTCCATGGTACAGTTAAGAGACCTCAAATTGACTTCTAGTTTATCCTTCATCTGAAAAGTTGATTCTTTCGAACTTGAGTTCTAATATTTCTTCCCATGTGCACATTGAATTACCATGAAAAGGTTTTCGAAATGTGAAAAAAATTATGAACAGCACAACCTCTACCATTATTCGTTATGGTGGTTTCAAATGAATATTCTGAATCAAGCCATAAACATCCATTAAAGAATAATGGAAGGTTAATTTTTGTTAGATACTGTAAGTTGAAATTATGCTAGTATGGATGTATGAAAAATGATATCTCATGATAGGTATGGTTCCTTGAAGTCATGAGTTTAGTCAACAAAGCACAAGGTAAAAGTTTATGCAAAGGTAGGTTGAAGAAATGAAAGTATAGGAGAGATTATCTTATAGGTTTATCTTTAATAGAAAAAAAATGAAAACGATTTGTTCTATGATGAAAGTTTCTAGGTATCAAGATACAAAATAACAGATCAAGGAAAATAGATTTGGACTCAAAATAGATTTTCTATTATAATAATATTCAAGGTATAAGTTTATCAAACTCTTTTTTTTTTTTTTTTCTAACTGTCATGTTCAAGATTAACACAACCATTTTATTTTATTTCTTTTCTAAACTACAAACGTATAAACCTTTAATGAATGATAACCATGCATAGATATGGTGTATAAACTATATGCATCAGGCAGCCTTATTATTTAGTTTTTTTTGCTAAAAGTTCACAAAATAAATTTTTTATGTGTTATAACACCTCTCCAAGGATCATGATGACTTTATCCTTTAACAATAATTGAATAATGGTAATACTAATATTTAATCAAATACATTAGGGATGTCATTCTTAATATTAAAATGATAAGCTAATAGTAGGATTAGTATTTAGCCAACATAATATTATTATTTTCAAATCTCAATCTAACATTAATACCTTATCTTTAATTTTTAACCCAAATAATGACAATAATATTTATTTGCCAATTTCAATACAAATTTTATTGCTATTTAATCAACTAACACTAATGTTATTTATTTAGAAAAATAATATTACTAAAATAATGTTGGCATTCATTGCATCCCACTATTCTTTTAATATAACTAATTTACTAATTCACTACTACCATTTTTTTTTTATATTAATACTATTGTTTTACTTAAATCCAATATTTCTTAATACCAATATTAACATGGGTTATTTTAATATTGATTTTTATTTTATTTTCACCTTAATTTTTTTGTTTTCTACCTAATAATAATATTCTTACCCATAAGTTAAACCCCATGAATATTTACATTTCCCCTCTACAATACTAGCGCTTGCACCTCAACAAGGTGCAATGGTTACGCCAATAGCTGGATATAATCTGGCAGTATATTGAAAGGGATGGAAAAAAACTACAAGAAAAATGAAAATTGCTTTTCTTAGGACTAACTATTTATAGCAAAAGTCAGTTGATGATAGGATGCAAGCTACGAAGTAAAATCAGACTGTAAGGAAGAAATCATTGCGTGGCTCTTCACTTTGAACGGATGCTTCATTCTAGAGACTCTCAGGCTTCTCAGTGATGAATCACAAAGGAACCTAGATCCTATTTTTAATAGAAACCGGGTCGGTTCTTGTCAATTAGATATCCTAACTAATCTACTATTGCTTGAAAATCAGGTTCCCATAGTCCTCCTCCTTGGGCTATTGCAAATGAAGTACAATTGCACAGAAGAAAAGGCAAGGATAGAGCTGCTTAGAATGATTCGTGATGGTATAGTTGCCTTGGCTCACCCTTTCTTGCAGCAAAAAAGAGGGGAATCGCCAACAGAGCATTATGAACGCGGGAAAAACTTGAAGGAAGAACCCAAGTTATAAAAATCTGAAGCAATACAACCACATTTTGGGATTTTTCCATGATTTCATTCTGCAGGAGTCAAAGATTACCGGTGAAGGAGAAAAGGCAGGGGATATTCATATTACAGTACCAGAGGGCAGACACCATCGTTATCTTCATGGTCTTCATTGTCATACAACAGCTCATAAACCGAAGAAAGAGTCTAAGTATCAATACCTCGTGGCTTCCGCTACAGAGTTATACAAGAGGGGAATGATGTTTAAGTCATACAAGGGAGTTCCCTCAGCAAAGGACCTCCGTTTTGACGAATAGAAAAATACTCTGTTTCTCCCTGTGATATGGCTTTCTGATGCTACAGAATTGATCTTCAGGAACCTCATGGATGTGGACATCTGCCAAGAAAAAGAATTCACCGTTATTTTAGAGTATGTATTTCTGATGAATAGTTTGATGGAGACTGTGGAGGACGTGGCTTTGCTCAAGAAGAAGGGAATAATTTAGAGCTCCATTGGAACTGATGAGGAAGCGAGTGACCAGTTCAATGGTCTGTGCAAAGGAGTTAATTTCACTTTCGCTGATGAAGATAGGTTTGTGGCATTGAAGAGTGGTGTTAATAGATGGTACAAACAATGGACTATGGTGAAAATTAGTGCGTGGGTGGAGAGTCATCCAAACCTTGTGAACAGACTGGTAACTCAAAAACACAAAATTATTCATCGCTCCTTGCTGACACTGTGGTTCCTAAGGATGAAGGGCCTGAAAATACAACTGGGGTTAGCTCCAAAGTATTATTTTAGAGTATACCATAGTTAATAGTTGGACAAAATTTTGTTGGCTCTTTCATATTAAAGCTTCATTTCCTCTACATTTCTATATGGAAGGCTTGGCAACATCAATGAAGAGAAACCAAAATCGTGAAATAACCAATTCATTGTTGTTCGACCACCCACTTCTTGAGAATCAATTAGCATGTCAAGCAAGATAATGTATCAACAAGACCCTGAACTCCAATGCCTATTGGCCTGTGGCGCATGTTAGATCGTTTGGTAGTCTCCACAGGATAGTAATTCACATCAATGATTTTGTTTAGGTTTGCATTAACTATTGCTGTGACATGTTACATTGTTGTAAAGATTAAAAATACATTAACCAAAACCACAGAGACAAGTTCAACAGAACCATACAGCAAAGAAAAACTAATACATTACAAAATGGAAATCAGAAATTGACCTCTCCTAGCTTATCAAAATCAAAGTAAAGGTTATAAGAACCCCCGCTGCCAACAAGCTTAGATGGATGAGATTTAGCTGGCACCCCCTGCAAGAAATGGCTCCCAAATTAGTTAGAAGTCCCATTGTGAAATATTCAATGCAGTGAGAAGAAGCTATTATCATTCAACTCACCTTTTCTCTTACAAAACTTGGTAGAGCAAGCAATGCCAAATTACAGACTGTAGTTTCTGTTGGGCTAGTGTACTTGATAATATCAGTGCAAAGGTTTGAGGACTTTTTTGCTCCAAGATTCTGTTGATTTCTCTTTCTATTGCAGTGATCCTGAAGCCCAAAACAGGATTAGTTCTTCAAACAAACAATGAAAATGCAATTTAAAAATTAGCTAAATTCCTCAAGAAAATATTAACTTACCTTGAATAGAAGGTAAGTGTTTTCTATTTCTATCTGAGCTTCCAGAATTGCAAACCACAGCTTGTGGGCTTGCACGACTTTCTTTGCCTTTCCCTGATCCAATTATCCAATCTTTGAGCCATAATGCATTCCTAGAACAGATTCACTGAAACAAATAAATTAAGTAGAGGGAAACAAAGGCTTTACTTGCTACTCATATGTCAGGTACAGTTTTCAAACTCTTCACCCCAGCAATTTGCTAGTCCAGGAGATTCATTTGGACAAAACAATGACCAAGTAGCATTGTCTTGGACCCTCTTCATAAAGAGATCTGCAACCCAGAGCTCATAGAACAAAAACTAATAGCTCTGCTCTCTTCCTGTAAGAAGGCCCAAATTGATTTCGTGAGACCCTAAAATGTCAAACAACAATTTTAACAAGTTTTTCCTAATTACTGTCAATTACTTAATCTTGCAAACAAAAGTAAAATTACCTTCACATGGTTCTTTCTCAAATCAAGAGAGTCAAAGACAACAGCATGCCATGGCTCCAAGTATACAACAAAGGCACCTGCAGGAATATTGTTATCAGATTGGGCAGCTTGCCAATTTAATTTAAAAACCAAAACATAACAGGTTATATTTCATATCAGCTGCCTCTTTGTTACCATTTACACTTTATGACCATTTGGCTACCAAAAACTCTAGTTCAACAACCAAGCCTTGTAGCACCAATTATTCAACCTAGTCTCACACACATTGAAGGTGCACAAACTGACATCATAAGAAGTTTGAGAAACTTTATATTTAAGCAAAATGAAACACCCCGTTAGTTTCTCACCACATCAATCATCTTAAATGAAGAGGAAGAAAAAGCAAACATAGCAGTCAAAAGACCCATATTACTACCTCTCGCATGGCCATAGGTATGACCCTATTGGAAATATAAACCGAGTGACCTTATGATAGGGTATTGAGTATCAAAACATCCCCAAAACATGTTGATCTATTTCCCAAATTACTCTTATCAAGGGTCACAACATCAAATAGGGCAACAACATCAGGGATTTCAAAATTACCATCAAGAAATGAATCCAAAACTTCAAATTTCCCTAGATAAAATTGAGAGAGATCTTGAGGAAATTAAATGAAATCAAAATCTAACATATCACCAATGTCATGCGCAACGTCAGAACATTACATATCCACAACCAATGGACATTATTCCACAAACACCTCAATATCCACAACAACAACACTTCCAATATCCGCAATATCAAGAAAATTTTCAACACCAAGGTGTACCTCAAGTGAAATATCAAAATATACCTCAAAAATAGTATTAAGGAGTTCTGTAAAATCAAGAAAAGCATCAAATTATAAGGATGCACTTATTTA
>VDFB02305047.1:0-20339 GCA_007258455.2 Sequoia sempervirens | reverse complement strand
AAGGTCTTCCACAGCTTGTCGAGAATTTTGGGATGAAGATTTTAAGTGGGCACCAGGTTGATGTATTTCCTAAGGGAAATTTGAAAATTTTCTAAGGCAAAAATGAAGAAAGTGGTTTTCAAGGTGAGATCCTCCAGACAATGAATTTGAAAGAAACCGCCTAGGTGAATTTGCTTCAATCCTTCGTGAGGATAGTCTTCCAGAGCCGGAAATGAATAAAATCGAGGTTATCAGAGCTCCAGCAGGTGAAATGAATTTCTCAAAGATGAAGTTTGTCTAAGGCATGAACTTGAACGCAAAGTTGGCGATGAACGCTTGAAAGTTGGAGCGTGAGGATCAGGTGAGTGAGTTAAGTTTATATCATGAAGTATTCTAATACCCCTCTCCTTGCTTGTCTTGCAGGAGAAATGTTGAGGCCAGAGCACGATGACGTGAAGTAGAAGCACGATGAAGATGAGTTTCAATCTCGAAGGAGGAAAATTTGCAAGAAAATGGCTAAGTGTTAAGACTTAGTATAACTCAAAGTGACGAAGATGAAGACCCTCAAGTGGAAGAAATCAAAGAACAATGCCAAGAAAGAAGATCGAGAACAGTGTGAACGCGTCTACAAATGGAATCTTCTAGAAGGATGATGGTGGACATTATGGCGCATTTATTACCCCTCTCCTCTGTGGCGGTTTTTAGGGCAATATTATTTAGGGCTGAGGTGGCACGATTCTGGCCACTCTATCGATTGTAACCCTAGCCGTCTTTTGGGACTTGGCTAGCTATATAAAGGGGGAGTCCCCCTCATTCGTAATTCATTAGAAAGTAGACAGTAGAGAGGATCAGGGTAGAATTAGAGTAGAGGGACAGCTTAGAGTAGCTTAGAAGTAGATTGATAGTGTAGTTTGGAGAAGAAAGAAAGTTTTCCCTTTGAAAACTTTTGAGGAAATTGTTGTGTAACACATTTTATGATAATAGATCTTTTCATTGATGATGGAATTCGTTTTGTCATGAAATGCTAGCAAGGTTTCTTCTTCCTTTCGTATCCAAGTAGCTTAAATTCATGCAAGTAGCTTACTTTGGTGTGTGGTGTTTTACTAAGATAGCTTCGCTTTATTCCATACCACTAGCGGCTTGTTGATGATAAGTTCGCCTTGTGTGGTCAACTGAACATTACCTTGAGTTTAACTTCAGTTGTGATTTATGTGCTTATATGCGTCGTTGTGATGGTGTATGCATGTTAAGTCATAATTTGAACATCCTTTGCTATTTCCCTTGAAGATTGCACCGATTTTACTGAGGCTGTCCGACGGAGGCTAGGTGAAATCCGGTTGAAGTCTATTGAAGTGAAGCTCCACATATCTTGCATTTAGAATAGAACATAAACTTCTTAGGCCCTACACCCTTTTCAATTCAGTACTTTCTGGTTAGAATAGGAAACCCGCACTTCATAGATAAATCTTTCGAGCATTTGAATCCCTTTCTCCATCATTAACAATTGTGAAGTCCCTTTGAAATACCAAAGAAATCACATCGAAAGCCAAACCGGAAAGCCTATTCGCATTAAAGGAACCTTGAGTTGAACGCATGAACTTCTTTGCAATCTTAGCATGCTAATATTTTGATCAAGAGAGAATAGGCCGCTTGGCAACTTTATTTCATAAGCAGGCACACAAAAACACATCAACAAGAAGGATGCAAAACTGATAATGTTTTCGTAGCACTGAAGACCTCAATTCACAAGTGCTGATCACACTCTACAGATCTGATAAATTCACAATTAAGTCTGAACCTGTTCGCACTTTTCTGAGATCACAGAACCAGAAGAAATGTACTCGGATCTCAGGGAAATTTGCACTGATCTGATGATTAGCTCCGCACCTTGATGGGGATGGTAATTAGCATCAGGAACCTGTTCGCCAATGATAGAATTGTAATCAAGCTTCTTTATAGAGTTCGCTATCTGTTCAGATCTCAATCCTATATTTGCCTTTTATAAGGCCGAGCTCCTCTGGATCGCAGTGGTATTGCACTTGACTATATCAGACTGACGGCATAGAGTAATTGAAGAAAAACATGAGACCATGATAATGTCATAACTTGAGATCGAATATATATCCATACATTATATGTCGGCCTCAATACCTTAAAGAGCTTTTACAAATGTCGGCCTTTAATAGATAAATAACAAAATAACTTTTATGTCGGCCAGATCATAAGGCACGAAATAATAAGTATTAAATGAATAACCAAAGGCTACATTCAGTTTAATACTTTCTCAACGGATATGAGCTGGAAGGATCACCCGACGCTGTTTAAAAAAAAACATTAACAGTAGATGATTGCAATTCACTATCTACTGTTTTGTTAGGTAATTTACAACAATCAAAGCTATTATTTACATGATGATAGATAGATATTTGATTTGTTTCCAAACTTACATTTGTTTAATGAATTTTTATGAAATGGTTGCGTGATTTGAAGAATTGGAACCAAGTTGAATGAAATCAACTTTTGCCTTTTTTACTCTTCTTGGGTGTTTTTGGTCCCCTTGCCCCCCCCCTCTCCCCACTACTTTTGGGTCTTTTCCTTTCATCCTCAAGGCAACACTAATACCCAAGATTTGGACATACTCTTTATTAGTTGATTGGTTACCTCCTATGTTACTAGAAACGGGAATGAGAAATAGGGGCTCTAAGTATTCAAGGATAAGAATGTTCAATTTAAAATACAAAAATACACAAGAATTATTAAGTTCTAACTATCACACTATAAGAGCAACTTTACTCTTCTTGGGTGCTTTTGGCCCCCTTGTCCCCCTCCCCCCACTACTTTTGGGTCTTTCCCTTTCATCCTCAAGGCAACACTAATACCCAAGATTTCGACATACTCTTTATTAGTTGATTGGTTACCTCCTATGTTACTAGAAAGGGGAATGAGAAATAGGGGTTCTAAGTATTCAAGGATAAGGATGTTTAATTTAAAAAACAAAAATATGCAAGAATTATTAAGTTCTAATTAATATACTATAAGAGCAACTTTATGCATACACAAAGATGTCTCATTGTCCCAATTCAGGAATCACAACCATCTAATTTGATGGAGTTTGGAACAATGTAATTTGACATTTATTGCCATTATACCTTCACCAGGGTAACACTCACTTCATAAATTATAAATCACCAAATAAAGTTTGTTTGGGGGCGGGGAATCCTTCCATCTAATTTGTTTGAGTTAGGAACAATGTAATTTGACATTAATTGTCATTATACCTTCACCAGGGTAACACTCCATAAATTATAAATCACCAAATAAAGTTTGTTTGGGGGTGCGGAATCCTTTTTTTTATTGATAATTTGAGGATCTATAGGAAGACCAAATGTAATTTGACATTAGTGCCATTATACCTTCACCCGGGTAACCTCCATAAATTATAAATCACCAAATAAAGTTTGTTTGGGGTCGCGGAATCCTTTTTATTGGTAATTTGAGGATCTATGAGGCCAATTGCTCTTAAACTACAAACCCACCAAAAATTTGGCATTAACATGAAGAGAAAAACTCATTTTTATGATGGACTAAATTCCAATTCCATCCACCATTGAAATAAAATAATTAATAATTCATAAGAATTATTATCGTTACTCACCATAAATCATTCCTCTCCTTATAAAGTGAAATATACCGGCCAATTTTTTCAATTTTTGCAATGGAAAATTACAATGAATCAAGCACCGTTAAGGTTGGTTACCAGCAAAAGCGATGCTGAAAGTAACTCTAACGGAATGTACACCCGGGATCGATGTGGGCAAGGGGTGCTTGAGCATTGGTTAGAGGATCTTAAAGGAAATGCTGAAACAAGAACTCTAACCAAGAGATGCGTCGGCGAACGACGGGCATACGGTCAGAGGATCCCTATCTATTGCAAGACTGAAAATTAACTCAACACCAAGTATGTGCTACTCAATCCATGGTGGATAAGAGGCGACCATATGGCAGAGACTTATGGAATTACAATGCAATCTAAGTAAACAGGCGGCAAGCCAGCCTCTTCCACTTATTCAGTGGGCAGTTACAAACATTGAAATTGCAAGAATAATAAAGATGCTGATAGTACTACTGTTCAGCTTACAATATGTTGAGAAATGCCTGCAAGATCGAGTAATTAGAGCTCTTTAATCATAGCAAGGGTAAATATGTCTTCCTCAATGTTTTCCAAAGCTTTCTAACACCAACTCAGCTCAAAGAACACCCTAAATGCAAACTGATATGACTGTAACAAGGTCTGAAACTAATAACCAGCAACACAGAATTTAATTGAAATGATCACAGCTCCCTCAATTCTCAACCAAACGACCCCAAACGAAATGCATTAGCTCTCTATGACCAAGGCGCCCAAGTAAGAACCAAAAACCAGACCCAATCTGCAGTATTTAATTTAACACAATTCCCAATGCAAGTACAAAAGGTATGGCCCCTTGAGAAGGGCAATTTTCTTCTAGAAAAATCAGCACTTGCTTAAAAATTCTGAAACTTAACTGAGAATGGCGCCCTACCCTAACAAGCTGAAATATGAAGTACCCAGAATGAAATCTTTTTGTATTTTTGCAATATGAATGAAAACTACAATCAGCTATGTTCTCAGCAACTCCAGAAAATAACATAAATATGCAAATAACTGAACTACAAATGCAATAACTCACAACAAAGCAATCCTCACTACAAACTTCACTCAAAATAAGCAAACCTCTCCACTAGGTGCTGTCTCTCAAGCACGAAGTTGAGCCTAGCTAGGAGGCATTCATTCCTCGAAGCAATCCTCTCACCATTTCGGCAGCATAACTTTACTCAAGATGTTGGATGATACAAATGAAGACCAAGACCTCCTTTTATAACTTTGCAAAGGCACACTGGAAGCTTCTAGAAACCCTTTTTTTCAAATTTTAAAGTAACTCCTTTTCCCTCCAAGGATGGCGTCCCCTTTGTCTTGAAGCAATTTGACTTTTTAATTAAAATAATCTTCACCAAGGATGGGCGTACCTTTTCATACATTGATTTTTGACTTAAGAATATAATGAAAAGTCTTCATGAAGCGCCACCCCTCAAAGACCCTCTTTTAAAAACAACATAAGTTCAATCACTAGGCCAAGGGGGGGTCAACAGCAAAATATAACATTATAATGTGACTTAATTAAAAATAATCCAACTTATCTCTCCAAACGTGCCCCAAAGCCAAAGTTGAGCAATCCAACTGAGCATACTGAAGTAGAAGGTCAATCGAGCCGAAACCAACAGGACCACTGCCAGAAATAGAATTTACTAAAAATAGTAAATTCGTGAAAGTGCTCAGAATGCCAAAACGAACACATCACCGAAAAGCTCACAAAAAACCCAGAAGGAATCCGCAGTTCAATCATCAATCCGTGAGCACAAGAAATCTCCAACCAAGAAACCCTAAT
The DNA here is from genome assembly GCA_007258455.2 of Sequoia sempervirens. NCBI lineage: Eukaryota > Viridiplantae > Streptophyta > Pinopsida > Cupressales > Cupressaceae > Sequoia > Sequoia sempervirens. The sequence goes on along the minus strand of VDFB02305047.1, from coordinate 14,895 downwards.
TTCCACCGAGAAGCCTATGGGTCTCCAGAATAGGCCAACGGTAAATCAGAAGAAGTCATGCTCGAGAAGGGGACATTACAGTCCGCCCTCCCCAAGATTGCTTGTCCTCAAGCAATTGTAAACTCGGATGCTGCAGAATCTCCTCATTTTCCCAAGTCGCATCCTCCATGGGCAAGTTCTTCCACTTCACCAAATACTCTCTGATTGTTCTTTTCCTCAAAGAACGCTCTCTGGAATCAAGAATCTCCTCAGGAATCAGAACTAACTGTCCTTCTTCATCCAAAGGTGGCAACTGTGATGAAGCAATAACGTTGTGTCCAAGTGCCTTCTTGAGGCGAGACACGTGGAAGACATTGTGCACTTTGCTACTCGAAGGTAGCTCCAACTCATAAGCTACTGCTCCCACCTTTTTGATAACCTTGAACGGTCCATAGAAGCAAGGCTTGAGCTTCTCAGCTCCACTCTTCTTGAGAGTAGACTGTCTGTAAGGCTGTAGTCGAAGATAAACCATATCTCCAACCTCAAAAGAGCGCTCAACATGCCGCTGATCAGCGTACATCTTTTGCTGATTCTGTGCAATCTGCAAATTGTTCTTCAAGGATTTCATGATATCTTGATTCTGCTGTAACATATCCTTGGCTTGAGGGGCTTTGCTATCACCAAACACCAAATCAGCAAAGCTAGGAGCCTCATAACCATAAAGAGCCATGAAAGGTGACATCCTTATTGACATGTGAAAGGAAGAATTGTAGCAATACTCGCCTAAGTGAAGCCATTTCACCCATGCTCTTTGCTGTTCTGAAACATAGTTCCTCAAATAACCTTCCAACCACTTGTTTACTATCTCTGTTTGCCCATCAGTTTGAGGGTGATAACTAGTGCTTGGAGTAAGCACTGTACCACTCATTCTGAAGACCTCTTGCCAAAAGGTGCTTAGGAACTTGCTGTCCCTATCACTCACAATGTTTTTTGGCAACCCATGCAATCTAAACACCTCATGAAAAAACAGATCTGCAACTTGAGCTGCTGAAAATGAGCTGGTAATGGAAAAGAAATGAGCAAATTTTGTCAATCTATCTACTACAACATAGATACAATCTCTTCCTTGAACTTTGGGTAAACCAGTGATGAAGTCCATTGAGATGCTTTCCCACTTTTGATTGGGAATGGGAAGAGGTTGCAGCAGACCAGCTGGTAGTGTATGCTCATTTTTATTCATCTCGCAAGTAGGACACTCCTGAATGTAACGTTGAACTTCTCCTTTCAACCCTTTCCAAGAAAATCTTTCCCGGATCTGCCTATATGTCTTGAAGAATCCCTGATGACCAGCAAGTGGAATGTCATGAAATGTCAACAAAATCTTCTTTTTGAGCTTAGAATCAACCACCAAAAAGATTCTACCCTTGTAATGTATCAGCCCTTCAACCACCTTGTACCTTTCGTCATGAAAAGTACCCTCCATAATGCTGGTTGCAAACTGATCTTTGGCATAATCAGCAAGCAACATGTTCTTCCAATCAGCAGTAAGCTCACATAATGAGCTCAAATGAGGTCTTCTGGATAACGCATCAGCCACTATGTTGTTTTTGCCTTTGACATACTCAATGTCAAAATCGTAAGCTTGAAGCTTACTCACCCACTTCTGTTGCCTCTCGTTCAAATCTTTCTGATGCATGAAATGCTTGAGACTGTTGTGATCAGTCTTGACCACAAACTTGCTCCCCACCAAGTACTGTCTGAACTTGGCTAATGCATGCATGATTGCAAGCATTTCCTTGTCATAGATAGAGTAGGTCTTCTCAACTCCTCTTAATTTTCTGCTCTCAAACACGATGGGATGCTTATCTTGCATTAAAACAGCCCCAACACCTTCACCAGATGCATCACATTGCAGCTCAAAGGGCTTGGAAAAACCTGGAATTGCGAGAACAGGACAAGAACTCATTATCTCCTTGAACTTATCAAAAGTACTTTGTGCTTTTTCTAACCAGCAAAAGGCTCCTTTTTTTGTAAGGTCAGTGAGAGGAGCAGCATTCTGAGAATAACCCTTCACAAACCTTCTGTAAAATCCACAAAGGCCCAAGAACACTTTCAAGTGAGTCAAGTTCTCAGGAGGTGGCCAATCAACAATAGCCTTGATCTTTTCTGGATCAACCTTCACACCTTCGGCACTGATGATGTGACCAAGGTAAAGCAGCTCCTTCATTCCAAATTCACATTTGGATTCTTTGGCAAACAAGCTCTCTGATTCCAGAATGTTAAGCACTTCCTCCAAGTGCTTAAGATGTTCTTCCCAAGTCTTGTTGTAAATCAAGATGTCATCAAAAAATATCAGCACGAACTTTCTCAACTGCTTCTGAAAGACTCTGTTCATGCAAGATTGGAAGGTAGCAGGAGCATTAGTCAACCCAAATGGCATGACTAAGAACTCAAAGTGCCCATAATGACATTTGAAGGCTGTCTTCTCCACATCAGATCCTCTCATTCGAATTTGATAGTAGCCCGACCTTAAGTCTATCTTCGAAAAAGAACTTAGCTCCATGTAGCTCATCAATGAGCTCATCTATCCTTGGAATTGGATACCGATTTTTGATGGTGCTTTGATTCAAAGCACGATAATCAACACACATCCGAATGGTACCGTCCTTCTTTACTAGAACAACTGCTGAGGCAAAGGGGCTCTTACTTGGACGAATGAAGCCCATCTCCAAGAGCTCCCTAATGTTCTTTTCGATCTCATCCTTTTGCTTTTTGGGGTACCGATATGGAGTTGTGATTACTGGCTTAGCTCCTTCCTTGAGCTCTATGACATGTTCTGAACCTCGATCAGGAGGTGGTCCAGGAGGTAAATCAGCAAACACTTTACTCTTCTTGGTGAGTAAAGACTGAATATCTGGAGGATGCTCTATTTTCGTTTCAGCTGAACTAGCTGGAAGAACCATGCATTCCGCAGCCCACTCCACTTGGTCATGACGTATCAACCTTGCCATCCTCTTGAATGACACAATCCGAGGGCCACCATTTGACATTCCCCTCAACACCACATTCTTTCCATCGGATTGAAATTTGAGTTCCATGGTTTGCAGATTAAAAGAGATCTCTCCAAGAGATCGCAGCCATTGAATGCCAAGGACAGCATCCGTATCTCCAATATTAACCACATAGAAGTCATCCTTGACTTCGTAATTGCCCAATTGCATTGACATGTTGGGAATCCTCTTGGTGCATGAGATGTGAAACCCATCAGCAACCATAACTCTGAAACCTTCAAAGTCTTTTGTTTGCAATCCTTTCTTTGCCACCACAACTTCGTCTATGAAGTTATGTGTTGCTCCAGTGTCAATTAAAGCAACAATGCGCTGCCCTTTGATCATCCCACGAACTTTGAAAGACTCATTCTTTTGGAAGCTCGAAAGTTGAGCCAATGTACCACCACTTCCTTTTTCACTTTCGGACTCTTCTGGAGCTCTTTCTTCTTCGCTGTCCTCCAAATCAGTTTGCTGATCAGAAAAATCAAAATTGCTTTCTTCAGCTGTATAGAACTCAATTTGATGGATTTTAGCACCTTTTGGGCAAACATGATCTTGGGACCATTTTTCCCAACAACGGAAACATAATCCCTTTCTTCGGAGTTCATTGATAGTCTCTGGATCCAATCTTGTGCCATGAGGTTTCTGCTGTTTGAACTCCTTATGGTGAGGTTTTTGATGAGGCCTTTTCCCTCTATCTCCTTTGTGAAATGATGGCTTGGAATGGAACTTTGCTTTGGGAACAGCCCACTCCATGTTTCTAGCTTTCTTCATTGCCTCTTGTAGGGAAGGTGGATCAAAAGCTTTAATCCAACCTTTGAGTGGCTCCATCAATCCTTCGCTGAATAGGATCACTAATCTTCTCTCCGTGATTCCAGTGACCATTACTGAAAGTCTTTGAAACAACAAACTACAAACAACAAACTCTGAAAATCTGCGATAACAAGCTTTGGCAAGACCTCTGAATGAAGCCTTTAACAAGCAACACTGGGAGATCTTTCACTCCTGCAGCTATTGTTCCTTCCGAGGGTTTTCATCCTCAAAAAGCAATGGAAACCAGTCATAAACCAGAAAAAGGTCATATCCAAAATAATATTCAAGCATATTCAAATGAGCTCTCCAAACCTCCTTTTATACTTTTCCACCAAACTATTGAGAAGTTATATTTAAAAACTCACTTTTAATAAAAATAACTCCTTTTTGGCTCCAAAAGACCCTTTTTGAATAATAATAATATTGTGACATGCAAGGTCCCTATTTTTTCCATCCAAGATTTAAAACATTTCATCCTGGTTTCGACCAGCTATAACACTAAGGTGCTTTTTAAATATTTTAATTAATATTTGGCTACCTTAGTAAAATAATTAAAATAAAGCCATTGATACACCCATTTTACGGAAACTGTTAGAATGCATTGGAATCGAAAAATGACTACACTGGAGTGATCCCAATGAAGAATAATGATAAACTGAGCCAACTGGTGACTTACTATAAATAGATGCCCTCGCCAAGAATCTTGGAGAGCACACCAGAAGCTAGAAATCACCCTGAAAAGTGGCATATGAGTCCTCCAGACCTCCTGAGCTCATTGGAATCATCAAATAACTCCTTTGATCATGTTGACACACATCTACAAGGTCAATGCCAACTGCACTACAAGGGAACCTGAAAATGGGGACATGACAACCTATGAAAGGAGAAGAATGGAAAGCATCCTCAACTTTGGTGTATCCTTGACATGACATGTCTACCATCTAGTAGGGTCAGTTTGAGTTAATGTAGCTCTATCTATACGTGATGAACCTCAATAGGAAAGACTTTGCTCACAACTCAAATTCTTAGAAAAAATATTATTTCAATGGAAAAACCTAAAGTAATCTATTCTAGAAATATGTGTATGTGTATATTATATTTATACTTTGTTAGAAATATAGCTGTTGTAAGTGGTCGATACGGATTAAAAATCACGGATAGTTTGTATAGTTGGAACTTTCGGTAGATCATATGTTGACAAAAGATAGATTGATCAATAGTTTATATCTTACGGTATAATATGATATTATGTTTGAGATAAGCCGATTTATATGTATAAGTGCGGTATATAGTGATGATCAATAAAGGCGGTTGATGTGAGCCCGATTACACTAGAATTTTTCTCCGTTCCTCTTCTTAAAATTTTGCTGAATGGTGATCAATGTAATATGTTAATCCTCTATATGATGCTTTCTGTGCGAACTCTCACGTATCACGGAAGATGCCAGTAGTCTTTGTTTATGAATCGATAGACTTGGGGTTCTTCTTTAGAGCTCCCTCTCACTCTACATGTGTGGAAAGATGTCCCATCTTCTTGACAGCGATGCCTCTTAATTCCTTCTAGATGTTCTCACTAAAAGATCTGGTGTAGATGATATGGTCTCCAATAGCGATTTCTCTTTTTCTCTCATTATACCATGACTCGAGTTTCCTATTTAGAGTCTTCACGAGCCGTGCTTTTCCTTGGACACTAGATCGTCTCCCTAAAGGGGTATGACCTATCATACCACAATTGCCATTTGTCGAGAAATAATAATCATCGGTTACTTATAGTTTGAACAATGCGATTTATTGAGATATGCGATTTAATCTATTAGATGTTAATTAGAATATATTGATTTTAATACCATTTTTTAATTCATTGATTTGAATATCTTAATTTGAATATATATTGATTTAATATATATATTCTAATATATTGATTTTTATGTATAAAAATCATTATATTAAAATCATCATATTTATATAGGTTAATAAATGTTTGCTTTGGTAAGACATTATTTGGAAATAATAAATTCAATTTTTAGTTAATACTTATCTGACTGTGATGGGGACATCACACTATCTCACCTTTGGTTTGCTGAGTGTTGGATCACGAAGATTAGCAAAGGTAAGCGATTGTGATTGAATTATAGTTGACTCTTCGCTTGAATACATTTTTTGAAGGGCCTTTATTAACCCTTCTTTCACCTATTCATTATCACAAGGAGGTTGCCTCCAACGTTTGGTGCATACCATTTGGGATTTAGAGCGATTGCCATATGAAGTGGGGTGTTGATAGTGTTTTGCTGCCTCATCACAATGGGTTTAATATGCTGCTCTTATAATCCCAAATTTGGATCCCTATCACAAATTGCTTCCTTCATCCACCCAAGCATGTTGTCAAATCTCTCATAAATCTCTCCAAGACTAGGAGAGTTTGTATCAGCATATCTCATGACATCTATAGTATGTGATCTACTCTACTTTGAATTAATCATCATCAATTGTAAAAAGTCCTGCACCTCAAGCATCCTCTACATCTTGACCCTAACCTATGGAAGTGCGCCAGGGGTGCTGCCCTTGGATCCCACGAGGGGTGCTACCTCTTGATCCCATTGGGGGCTATTGTCTCTACTCATCTAGACTCCACTCTAGTTTTAAAAAGCAAAAAATAAAAAAACATTGTCAGCCAAGCTGAATGGAAAAACAACATTTTTTATATTCTTTCAGCTTTTACCCAAGTAATTGAATTATATTTATGGTTTTGGTTTGTTGAGTCAATCCCTATCCTAAGTAATGCTCCTATGGCTGTGGCAGCATTTGTAGTAAAAGTGCAAGATTCCACATAGAGCTAGTGATGTTGGGCCAAGTGATACAAGCTTCTCTTTACCATAATTCACTAGTCCATTTTTTGATTTTATGTTCATGAGTCCAATCAATAGTCCTTAATTAATTATCCAACAACTGATCCAATCTCTAGCTAGCCAAGAATGTTCTACTAACTTACTATGAAGTGTAATAGCAAAAGCATACCTTAGGTCAAATTAGTCAAAGGCTAGACACATAAAATATAAAAGAGTAAGTTTTTCCAATGTACCCAATAATCTCTTAATGAACACACTTGCTGCCACTTACTATTATTGAAGCAAAATAATATCAGTGTTTGTAACAATCTAACTTGGAAATTCTTTTAACCATATGCCTGTACACAAATTCTTTGTAACAAGTTTAATTGTAGTATCATTCTTGTCCAAAATTGTTGGTTTTGTGTCAAAATCTCAGCTGGAAATAGCCACGTCATCTTTAAGCAACATCACTTAACAAAAAAGATCATAACATTCAACCTTCCTTCAATTGCTTTTGCCCCACAGCAGCATAAGTGTTGGATTTTGAAGCATTTTGGATCCTTTAAAATCTGCTTGAAACTTCTCCAAATTCTAGTGATATTGCCTAATAGGTCAAATGACCAAGATCATAATTTAGTAGATTTTCAAGAATATTGGTTGATAAGAATATGCCTTGAAAAATTAAACAAAAGCTTCATTATTTGTCATCCATGTTCCGTGGCCGCAATTATAAATTAACAATTTCTCCATTTTTTACCTCCCAAGTAGAGTGTACCACACATAGTTATAAGACTTAGACTCGACACTCAAACTTGACAAAGACTTGGCAAATTGAAAAACCATGAAATATATAGATTTTTTAAGGATTTAAATTTTTACTATGCACCCTTCAATAAGTCAAATTTAAAGACATAATAAAATCATCGATTAGAAGCTACTTTGATCACATACACTGGTATACGTCAATCAAATGAGTACAAAAGCAGATATGAATTGAAAAAAACAACAATATTAAATAAATAAATATTCTTGAGAGTTTTATGTATACTAAACTTATTCATGAGGGTGTGCTCTCACCAACTTCATAAGCCGCATGGCTTGAGGTTTTCCTTTGACCAAATGAGGGTGTGCTTTCATTAGCTATAGGTGGAGATGGCCATCATATTCCTCTCCCTGATTAGATTTTCCATCTTTGCACCCTCCAAAAGGTGGAGATTGAGAAGCATTTCATTTCCTAATGCCTCATTTATTAAGAAATCCTGGTGAGATTGTATTGCTTCTCTAGGGACTTAGGCAACAATCTCTCTACTTCTTTAGATATCCGGATTAGGAGTGTTTGGCTCTCCATCACCCTTCGACATAGATCCTTGAGGCCTCTTGGGATTCTAGAGCCCCCAAGTTGATCGTTGTAATGTCCCCCTTTCAAGCATAATTGGTTTGTGAACAATTAGTCTATTTTCCGAGTTTTCTTGTAAGCTAATTGGTGAGTAAGAGAGAACTCCAAAGTTCTTGGAGAGCACAAGATTAGTCAAGCAGTGGTGCTGTTCATGGCAGTAAGTTCAAATGATCTTGTTGAGCCTCATGGTGCTTTTAGAATGCAATTTCAGCCTTTTGGGAGCTTTCCAAACTTCTTGGAGAAGCATGCTATTTTTAGACAATCACCAAGTTGCTTCGGTTCATCATCCGAAGTCCTTAGTGACATATTGGTATGATCAAAATTTCATATTTGTCTCATTTTGATGCTTTCCACAACATGGGTGATTTATTTAATTAATTAAATAATTATAACTTAAGCTGTCCTAAAGGGGAAATATTAAAAAGGCAACTAAGGCATAATTATTTATTTAAGTGTTTTAAGTTGTGCCTACAAGGGGATGCCTAGGCACAAGGGGGTTTTTTGCACATAATGAATTATTTAATTTGACAAAAGAGTTTGTGGAGGAAAAAGGGAGATTATTATTTTATTGTTATTTTTCCTCTAGAATGTTATAAAAGGAAGGTGAGAGCTCATTGTTGAGGTTAGACATGATATGATATTTTCTTAGGCATTTGAGAGAACCTATGTTCTTCTTTGATTTTTTTGAGGACAAAAACCTTCTTGAAAATATTGGTTTCGGGGACAAAAACATGCTAGTTGGTTAGAGTGATTTCAGGCAGGAATCACCTGTGAGCTGCAAATGAAATTTTGTAGTTTGTTGTTGAAGATGGACAATTTTTATGTGTTTTGAAGGCTTATTTGTTGCTGATCATTGTGATGCTGAGTTTTTATATATTGTAGAAGACTTTGGAGAGTAGGAGATCGTACATTTTCCTTGCTGCAAACCATACTCTTTTCTTTTGTTGGGCATTGGATTTTATGTGAACTGAAGTATATTTTTTCTAAGGGTGAACTCTTTTGGGAGCAGGCCGTAATCTTTCCTTTGCTTTCATCACGTCGTTTGAAGTGTAAATCTTGTTGGAAGCCATACTTATTTGTTGGTGGTACCATACAGGGCCATATATGAAATAAACATTTAAGTATAATACATTTACTTCCTTATACTTTAAGTCATATTTCATGTATATAGTTTCAAGATATTTGAGATGGGTTTCAGATCTCTAGGATTTACAATGTAAATTCTAGTTTTTGGAGGATCTTAGAATTTTTCAGTCTTAGGCAAATTTCAGTAATCAACAGTTTTCAGTGTATGTTCAGTTCTGATTTGATAGTTTGTCAGCAGAACCGAGTGATATCAGATCTGCAATCAGCTTTTAATGTCATCTATCCGAGGTATACCTTTGTTAGGTATTTGGGTGCTTTGTTTATTCATGTCATTTAGTTCACTTTGGGGTTGTTGCAGCAACCTCTATGTATGATCAGCACTTTATATCAGCACATATCAGCAGTTAATCTTTCTATATGATGTTTTTAGTACATTTGATCTAATCCTATAATACCCTGGATGGTAGTACCGCCAGTGGTCTTGGCTTTGCATCTTCTTGTAATCGCACTCAGCATTGAATGAGTGGAAGTGGTTGTAATTGTTGTGATTGCACTCACCATCGAATAAGTGGAAGTGGCTATGACTGTTGTATTTGCACTCACCACTGAATAAGTGGAAGTGACTGTGGCTATTGTGATTGCACTCACCACTAAATAAGCGGAAGTGATTGTGCTATGTAATTGCACGCTTTATTGAATAAGAGAGAAGTGTATATGCTCATTGTAATTGCACACTTTGCCGAATAAGCATAGTAGTGTTTCCTTTCAGTTATCGCATCAAGCACACTCCACCGAAGAAGTGAAGTTTTGACCGGCTATGCTGCCTTGTGTGCTTCAGTTGATTAGATTACTTCATTTGTTGTTTTTTAGATAACTGGGTGTGGTCCTATACATTGTATGCTCTCACCTTGTCCATCTCGGGAATTGGGTGATCAAAAAGTGATAAGGACATTGCATTTGCAGCTTAATTTCAGTTGAATATTTTCAAAATAATTTGGGGCGGTTATTAGAATCACCTCCTTTCAGCAATAGCTCTACATGACCTTTGGATATTGTTACTTCTCTTATGGATGTAGATAGACTTGTGAGATGATGTCTCTCACAAATTTTTCCTCCACATGTTCCCCTTAACATTGTGGCCTTGTTTTTCTCTCGATGGTATGGTTTAAGCTTTATCTTGTTTGCATAAGGTCTACTCCTCTTTAGCCCACCCCAAGGCCATAGGGAACCGAATGCATATTACAAGCTTTTCACTAATATAGGGTTAGTTTGGCCTTGGATGGTAGATATATGATACTAGGGGGTATCTTTCTTAACCCTCCCGACCCTCTGCTCTCTCCAATAAGCATTATCAGATCTTGTATTGGTCCCTTTAGTGTCGATGATGGCACTAGTGACTTCACCATTTTTAAACTAGATAGTGATACTTGAAAATCTCTAATTTTCCTCATCATTTTCTCATTGGGGTTCTTGTTCCCCCTTCTTGGCTATATGTACTTGTTTCTTGACCACTTGTGTTGGTGGTCCCTTGTTTCTTTGTATTTCTTTGCTTTTGTTCTTCCCATTTGTGGGCTTTCTATGTTTCTTAAGTAGAACTTTCTATTGTAAAGCTATTTGTACTCTTGAGTCCATTCACCTACTTTTGGTCATTTGTGAGCGTTAACATAATTTCTTATGATTTCTTTTCTTTGCAGATTTGGGGGGCTTCTCGAGAGTCTTGTGTTCTGAAATATTGATTATGGTTCATATTTTGTATGGTATTTCTCTCTAAAGGGCTTATGGCCTCCTATAGGTGATAAGCACAAAATTCAATCAATCATTGTCTATTTTGGTAATCAATTTAGTGGTTTTGGTGACCAATAAGTCTGACATAGAGGATGGATGCAAGGACATGACCAAAAGTTAGATGAAATATGACTTGGGGCCCAACCATCTAGGCATACTGGGGTTTGATTTAGATGTTTTTCTATAGGACTATTTGGTCCCATCTTAGATTTTCTTCAGATCTATCTAGGCCTGTCTAGGTCTTCTGTATATCCACCTAGATTCTCATGAGTCATGGGTCTGTTTGTGGTAGCACTTTGGGTCTTCATGGATTTGCATAGACCTTGCCTTGGGACTTTTTGGCTGTTACCTGGTTTTTCTTGGAGCCTGTCTTGGTGTTGCCCAAGTCTGGGGTGTCCATCTGGGAACCATTTGTTCTGCTGAATTCCACCTTTTTATGGCTACCTATATCTGCCTGTGGCCCACCTGGGAACTGTCTGAACAACCCAGGTCCTCATGCCTGTGTCCATTACATCCAGTTGGGACATGTCTAGGTTTGCTTGGTTATAAAAGATACTTTCTGCTTTTTTTTTGTTTTTGTTGATAGGTAAGGAACCTTAGGTAATAAAAAGTCTGTTACATAAATCAATCCAATTGTAGTCTTCTAAGAGCAAGGATTAAACAATGCACTCAAAAAAATAAAACTAATAACTGGGAAGTACAAACCAAAACATCAATGTGGGAAAGAGAACAGCCCAGATTTGAGCACATGCAAGGGCTGAGGCAAAAATGGGTTTGCATAGTACTTCACAGTGATTACCTATTAATGAACATGCTGAACATGCTCACTGAGTCATAGTGGCAGCAAGTACTCCAACTTACTGTTAAATCACAGTTCAATGGACATGAATTTTTCTAACCACCTTTCTATTCTCCTGGAAGTTTCACTTTACGTTTAGTTATTTTTCTGTATTGAGGTTAATGTGCATGCTTATAACCTCAAGATATCAAATTGTGGAGTTTGGAAATATTGTTTTTTTTCTTGTAGTTTCAGATTAAAATGAACAAAATTTGCTCAGTCATAGAGGAAGTTTGGATGCAACCAGGTTGGAAAGATTGCTCCTCAATCATAACTTTGAATATTGCCATACATTCCTGCTTGATTTTGGAGATATGTCCTAATGTCCCAATGCAAGGAAGTTTGTGTTGAATTTGACTTGAAGTACAACTTTTTTGGGTATCTCTCTATGAAATTTCCTTTTCCACATATTGGTCCATTTGTAGTGGATGATGTTAAGTTGAACTTGAAGACAACCTTTTCAGGAGTCTTTATCAAGAGGATGACTTCCCATCACTTCTGAGCAATTGATGGCACGCTCAAGTTGTTGGTGATAGCAACCTTGATGATCATCTTGGCACAAGTTTTCATGAGATGGCTTTCCATCATCCAATATTTTTTTCTCTTTGGTAAACAGTCCTTAGTATCTCACTAATTTCTTTCCAGGAGACCCTCCCAGCTTAGAGGACTGAATTTACTCTTCTCCTCTGTCCTAGGGTGGAGGTGCTGAATTCAATAGTCACTCCTTTATTATCTTTCTGCAGTTGTATGGTGGGTAGGCCTTTCCTTTAGGCCAATTTGACTTTTACTAATGTTTGTGCTAGCGTACCATGCTTTGATAGATTTGAGACCAGATGTACATGTCTGAGTTTTCATACACTTTAAAGAAAACTACTAATCCACTCATGCTTAAGTGGAAGTTTACTGTTGTACTCTCAAAGATATTCTGACAAGAAATAAGGGTTTAGGCATTGAAATTTTGTTTGTGGAGCTTTATCATGTCTGGAATCTAGAGCTTGCCTGGAAGTTGTCGTCTGTGTACATGTTTTAAATTTATCATATTTTTTCAAAGCATAAGTTATGTGTCAAGATATTCATTTTCTAGAATGAAAAGCAATATGCTGTGATTTCCTTTGAAATATTTCTACTGTCATGAATGCTCACAAGAGTATAAGAGATTTAATTGCGCCATGAATATAGCACATACTTTCTGAGATTCGTATATTCTTGCATGACTAGAACTATGATTATATTCTAAATGCCATAGACTTGTATTATGCTTATTAAGAAACAGCAGAAGCACAATATAAGTATTTCCAAATGGTACATTGTAGTGGTTAGCTTTTGGAGTGTACACACAGTGCAGCTTCTGACTGTGGCAAACATGTTTGGTAGACCATCTTATTGATGATTTGATTTTAAAAATAAAATACTAGTTTGCATGGAGTTGCAATGAACCGTGCATTACAAATTATTTAATATCACACAGCTGAACATATCCTTTGTCTGCATTTCAGATTGCACCCCCTCTTTTATACAGCAATGTTCCCATTGTGAAGGTGCTTAATATTTCATCTTGGAAAGGAGAATAGGAATCTTGACAATACTGCCATTTTGCATTGGTTAGTGACTGACAATTGGCAATTGGCTAGTGAGCTCATTGCCACAAAGACTGTTTTGGGAACGCTCATAAGATTTAAATAATTCAATGCAGGATACAAATATGCTTTTGGATACGGGCACCCTGGTGCATGGAATAGGAAAGGAATGCTTAATAAACCATTCCAATCCTTTTGGTGTACATACTACAGTGGTTCCCAAGGAAAATACAAATAAAACCAAATGTAAGAGGATTGTCTATATTTGGGATATGGATGAGACACTTATTTTGCTCAAATCTTTGCTCAATGGAAAGTATGCTGAACCGTTCAGTGGGTCAAAGGATGTTCAGCATGGCGTAAAGATTGGAAGGCGATGGGAAAGACACATTCTTCAAGTCTGTGATGAATTTTTCTTTTATGAGCAGGTCTGTTATGAGCTTTATTAGCATTATTCTACTCCTCCTAAAGGGATATGATTCACAATTTCTTTTTTTGGATCCATTGTTGTCTTATTACCATTGTCATTGGTTGCAAAAACTAATACATTTTTCAAGATGCTAAAATATTTCATATTTGTTATATTCAGGAAATGTCTGGATTTTGGAATATACCTTTCTTTGAGTGTTATCTTGACAGTTTTGTGGAAACAGGTTGAAAACTTCAATGAGTCACATCTGGATGCATGGAGTGACTATGATGATGGCATGGATCTATCAAATTATGATTTCAATAATGACACTTTAGCTGAGCCTAGTGATGATGTAAACAGAAGAAAACATGCCTACCGGTACCGGTGTATACGTAATAAGTTTGCTCAGGTGCGAACATACTGAAACAATACTAATGAATGGGCTAAAGATGCAGAATTGTCTCTAAGATGGATGATTTAATGGTGTACTGCATATTGCATATGCAAGAATGTGTATTTATTAGGTCTTGTAGTAAATTGCTTATGCATTCAAATTTAATTGATGTAAACAGAAGAAAACAGGCCTTGGGTACCAGTGTATACAGAATTAGTTTGCTCAGGTGTGAACATACTGAGCAATACTAGTGAGTGTGCTAAAGATGCAGAACTATCTGTAAATTTGTAATATGGATGAGTTAATGGTATATTGCATATTGCATATGCAAGTATGTGTATGTATGGAGTCTTCTGTAAATTGCTTATGCATTCAAAATTTCATTAAGTTTTATAATATTATCAACATTTTTCAGTTACAATCATGTTTAATTCATAGATAGTAGAGTGTAACTGAAAAAGCTTTTGACCTGCAAGTGAGACTTTCAGCTGGAACTAGCCACTGGAATCCTGAATAAGTTATCTAGTGCAATGGTGCAACCTAAACATGAAAGAAATGCTTGCAACAGGCTATTGCCTGGATTGGCTCATGTATAGGAACAACTTAAAATGACTTTGCTCTTGTGTACAGACTGAAGGCCATTATCTGGTCTATTCAATCCATTTGCTTATTGCACGTTGCAGATAACTGAAATAAGATATGTTTGAGTAAAATTACAAATAATAGGGCATCATAAA
>VDFB02305046.1:0-17073 GCA_007258455.2 Sequoia sempervirens | reverse complement strand
AAATTAATTTATTTATTTAATAATAAACTATTTACTTAATATTTCATTAAACTAATATATTTAATTATCATTTTAATTTCTAGATTTATTTACTCAATGTTAATTTAATTAATTGAGTAAACAATTCCATCAAACATTACATTAACTACATAAACCAATCACACACAAAACAACAATAACACAATTAAATTCCTTACATGGAATTCAGAATAAATGAAGGGCACTATAGAACACCCTTTGTAACTTGAAAAAGTTTTAATCTTTATAAAATATCTCCATAGAGGTAATTGCATGGAAATGAGGAATAAAGGGGCTTGAAAGTGGCCATTTCATTTACATTTTAAATTTGAACTTGGATGAGTAATTCAAGACAATTACACTCTAAATATGGAAATGTGTTATGAACAAGAATTGTAGCACTTAGAATCTAGTTTCTAAACTATAAAAGCTTTTAAAAAATGGTCAAAATAAGAGGTTAAAATGCTAAGTGTACATAAATTTTTTGTTATATCATTACAATATAATATAGCATCTTATTTGCACCCCCTATTTTATTACTACCTCAAGCATTTTTCTTGATTAGTTAGTAGCAATATAATTGAGTTTGAGCTAAAAGTATAATTTTGTATGATTTTCAAAGTGGATGCATCCTAAAATTTCCACAATGGAGCATGTGTGTCAAATAAATTCCAACAAAGCAATCAAAATGTTTTTTTTTTAGTGTATATAGAATGAAGGATATTAAAATCTTACATATTTTTCAAATTTGTACAAGATAAAAGAAATATAAAGAAAAAATTAATACATTTATTAGGAAGTAATCAGACTAACCTTGTGGTGATAATTTTATCATTTTTTTTGTAAAATGTGTAAAACTAATGAGGATAGAGTTAAAAAATGATATGTAATGTGTATGAGGACTAGGTGTGCCACTCACCTTGTAAGTACAAGTCTTGTAATTGTAATTTAGCTATGTAGATGATAAAAGATGTATCATCTCCAAAAATAATGGAATGAGGCCATGTTGGATGTTGATGTGAGAGAGGGGATTTATTTATTTTTTATTTATTCTTTGAGATACTTGGAATATTGTGTAAAAAAAAATTTAATGTGGGGGTTGCAAATAATTGGTCAATATTACAAGTTGTAAGATCTTTCATATTTGGTACAATGACAAGGTAATCAATGCCTTCATTGAAAACTTAAGATTGGGATCTTGGTAAATTTTGTTGTTGTAAAAAGATCTATGACATATATGAAGCATACTGGTGTATAACAGGTGTAAGAGGAGTCACATTCCATTTAGAGATGCTTGTCCATGACCATAGGGGAATTGGATTTTCTCAATGGCTCATAGTTTTGGATACCACTTGATCATTTATTGTTTTTTATTTTCTTATATATATTAGATTCGCAGGATAGTGACTTCTATGGTTTTTTGTAGGTACTATTATGTAGAAAATCTATTTTTAGAGGGATAAGTGGATTATATTATTGTACTTATTATTTTAAAATAATAATACAAACTTAGGTCTTTGTGGGTGAAGTCTTTTTTGCAAGATTTTATCTACATATATTTGGTGTAATTATTTAATTTCAATAATTTTGTTATTTTTTATAGTTTTCCCCCATTCTTTAATTGTATGTAATTTTTATTTGATTAATGTATTTTAATTGGATTAAATTTTATATTTCTTATTATTTTCATTATGTTATTTATATTGTGTTTTAACGATATTGAAAACATGATTTTGGGAGCCAAAATGGGGATCAAACAATTAGGCTTGGAAAACTGAGGCTATCCCAAGCCTAATGGGTGGGAATACAGATATTATGTAGACACATTAAAATTCTTTATATAAAATAAAATATATACCACTTTCTATATGTGCATAATGTGGACAAATCATGATTTCAACCTATTGAGCATCCTACAACCTTATCCAAAATATCATGCACCTTGTGGAAGGAAAAATAATGTCATTCATTAAATCAAAACATGACCTTTATATTTATAGATACAATATGATAATAAGACACCTAAAATACTCCCGAAATTAATTACATATGCCTTACCAACTACATATTACAATAGAAAAATATTATCCTATTGATCTCATGATTCAATAATAAACTATAGAGCTAATTTTGTGTTTTTCCTCTCAACTTCTTCCTATTCTCTATCTTGTTTTGATCTTAGGAAATTATTGTAGTTGTATATTAATTGAAATTATCTATTAGAATTTGGTTGATCAACCTCTACTTTCCCTTGGCCAACTATCCTTAAGTTGGTCACCCACTTTTTCTCTTTCTTTAAGTAAATTATCTATCTTAGTTCACTCATTATTTTTTCCCTAAATTGATAAATATTAGTGATTTAATTCTCCCATGGATATTTCTTAGTAACTACCAATTGATTTCTTTCATTTTATTGACCAAATATGTCTTTTAGGTTTTCCTAAGAAAATAATCCCATCTTTCTATCTACTAGTAAGGAAATTTCAAATATGTACATGGTTTCTAGCAAATAAGCCAATAGGAAAATGCTTACCCACATGAATATGGAAGTCACAACCCTAAATAAACTTATATGCCACACAACCACACAATAATAATACTCACCCAAAAAATGCATAGACACCAAATTATGATGGCCTTGATGTTCAAACACAATCCTCACAACTATTACAAGAGAAAAATAAGTGAGTATTAAACATAGTTTCTAGCTTAAGATAAATTTTTTTTTGATATAGAAGAAATAATTACATCAATCCTAGAATTGAATATAGAAAAAAGTACAACCTAAAAGAGAAATTACAAATAAATACCCATAAAGGAAAGTGAAACATCATGATCTACATTAATTAGTTTCTATCAAGACATAATGATTTTCCAACTTGAAAAAAAGAAGATAAAGGCCCAAATGACATCCAAATGGACCAACAAAGAAATAACTACTATAAAAAATTAAATCAATACCTCTTATCATGACCACCTCAACATTAAACAATCTTGATAAGGAATATTTTAGCCATCATTTGTCACTATTATAATGACCATTCATACATGTCATTGATTATTACCAAAGGTAATGGTAATTCCTCTAATGAAATCTTAGACTTGATCCCCCATATATCTTGCTAACAAAGTCATTCCAAAAGTTCATGAAGATGTTGAAGTCTCTTGTTTCTAAAGTTAAATATTAGTAAATTCAATCCATATATTTTTAAATTTTTAGTTCCTACTAAATTTTTCCTAGTTGTTGATGAGGTAATTTCATTATTACAGAAGTGAAATCATAGTGTTTTAGAGATATAAATATTAATTTTATATTGAAGTAAGCTAGAAAATTATTTAAATTATAAAATCCTTTGAGAATATCAAAAACATACACACACACCCCAACATTATCCTCAACCTCTTTTATTTTATTTTTGGTGTTACAAAATTTCTTATGGACCTAGATCCTCTTTCATCAAACACACATCATAAGATGTTTTATAGTATAGTGCTCATAAATTATATTGAGTGGTAGCTTAACCCTTCTAGGAAGAACACAATTTGGAGTATGCTCCATTATTTTAATAGGCACATTATAAGGTTACTTTTTTATTTTACAACATCCTCCATTATTATAATAAGAACATCAAAATATTTCTTCCTTAATTTCTATCATTTAATTAGGAAAATTATTGTCATCTTCCACCAAGTTTAGATATTTAGTTTAATCCCTTCTATGGACCTCTATCTACTGGATAGCTTGATCTCCTCCATATGCTACTCCTATTTTTTCTCCTTTTGTTGAATTTAATCCACTACTCTTGGTACACTTCCACCATTTTCTTATCCTCTCTTGTTCCCTTGTGGGATTTTACCCAACATTGTGTATTCTCCTTTACCAAAAACCTATCAATGTTCTCCTTTCTCTTTTGGGATTTAGTGTATTTTTTCTTCCTCCACCAAAATTCCCTTATCTTTGTGCTCACTGATACACCTACATACAAATTGATACAACCAAAAATAAGGGAAATAAAAAATATCCATACACATCTTCTCAATCCTCATATACTTTCTCATCCATAAATACCTTAGGTTCCATCTTTGTAACTTTATATCCTTGGAAAATCCTAGGGTACTTTTCCTCATTCTCTTCTTTTGCTACAAAGTTTCTCCATTTCAACCAACATATTCATGTACTCCCAATGAAAACCTACAAAATTTTGAGAATGGTTTACTTTATTTTTAAGTAGGTTGAAAATAGTATTCTTTCTAAACTCCGTAACCTCACACCTAAAATCCTATGTAGTAGGAACATCCTTCATTCAATAGATTAACTACATAGTATTAGAACCTTGACATATCATTCATTTATATCATTTTTTGACCTTTCTATAACACATATTCCAATTGTTCAACAAAGATAAATTCTATAAGTTTTACCTTTCAAGTCAATACACTAGGTTCATTTCCAAAGTGATAAAAAAAATTTCTTCAAAAAAGAGAGTTAATACGCAAAAGAGACATAATAATATTTCCAAACCTTGTTTCCATTCATGAAAAATATATTTACATTTTTTTAAGATAAATTACAAGTGTAACATACATAGCTTCTAAAATATTTCTTTGGTATTATCCATAATAGTCAAGTATATTGATCGAAGAAGATTCCCTCAAACCTTGGTTGCCAAATGTGGAGGAGATGCATCATTCAAGCACTTTTCCACCATCCACATACTCTTATGTGGTCCCCTCCACATCTTCCATATATGGAAAATGGCCCTCTACTTCAAGAAAGGAGTCGGTTTGATAACCTCATAACTTTTAACCTAACTAAACTCAGTGTTGTGCCCTACATGACTAGAACTTGAATACATCCTATCTTGTATGTCAATCATGGACTATCATGCATAAAAGGAACATAGTGAAATTGACAATCTAACTAGTGGCACATTACATTACTTTGGCCAAAGTTTCATATAAAAAGTCATCCTAGATCATATACAGTTCCCTAGTTTGGTTTGTCTCAAGCTCATTTGTACACTATGCATAGGTAATCCCTTCACGAGGTAATATTTAACCATAAGAGTGAACTATTCTCCTTATGTTTATAACATATTCTTTCCATACTTTCCTACACATAATCTAACCCCATCATAAGGTTCCTTATTTCCATGAGAAACTCATGTTCTATCTATAGTTTGGGTAGAAAAACTAATTGCAACAAATAACTTCATAGCTAATAATGATTTTTTGATTCCTAGTATTAAATATTAGAGTACGTAATCATTCCTTACTATGGATTATGTACAAACAAAAATTTACAATCATAATGATAATGAGTAAAAAGACTCTTTACTTCAACAATATTACAACAATATTTCCCTATCCTAACAATTTAGTGATTCTCATGCAAAACAACAATAACATACAGTCTCTTTAAAAAAACAAACATTAAAGATCAGACTACCTGCCTATAAATTATTTAATCCCAATTGGCAGATTGATTAACACTTTTTTTCTTTCTAAAATCAGCTTCCCAAGCTTCTCTAAATACTCAAACTCTCTCCCAAAAGATAACTCACAATATTCTCTCACTCTATTCTCACAAATATTCTTATCTCACAAAATAACTCAGATAGAAAAACAAGTAAGATGGATGGCATCCAAATGGGAGAACTAGCTTACTTATTTATACTAAAATAAGAGAAAAGAATTCCTACAATTGAACTCATCATGTAGACACCTCTTAACAACAAAATTTTGACTCAACATACTCAAGATGAAGTTGGCTATGATACAAAAAATTACTCAACTTATTTAAGCATAGATTGACCTTATATGGTGCCAACAATGGTTTTGACTAATTCATAAAAGCACATGATTTTTAATAGCAAATTGACTTGCAGCTTCAAAACTCCTAGTTTATGCAAATTCATAGTTTTGCACCACCAAATCAACTCATTCCCTATTATTTTGGCCACAGTTTCCTTTGAAAGAATAGGCCACTTCTGGTTTATGCCTTTAAAGTAGTAGACTTAGTCTATGTTAAACTTCATAACACTTCACAATAGTGCCAACTCATTTAAATGCTTGCATATTGACTTGGCATATATGTGTTACTTACAATAGTTTATAAAATTTGATCCAACTCTATTTCATGCATTGATATCACAATATATGGCACATGTTACATTTACATGTATTCACATACTTTCAAATCAGCGCTTTAATCGCTTATTCATATATGCGCTTTACCATATAGTTATATGCACTTAAATAGGAATATGAACTTATATATATATATTCACACACACACACACACACACACACACACACACACACACACACATATATATATATATCGATGTATGTGTGTATGTATGTATATATATGTATATATGTAGATATATAAGTTCATATATATATGTATGTGTACATATATATATGAATATATATATAAGTTCATATTCTTATTTAAGCTTAAACACACTATATATGGTAAAGTGTATACATATCTTTACTCTGATTGCTATGTGCTTGAATAAAGTATGAATATATATATTCATATATATATATGTGTGTGTGTGTGTGTGTGTGAATATATATAAGTTCATATTATTGTTTAAGTGCATAACAATATATGGTAAAAGCATATATATATATATATACTAGCAGTTGTGTGTAGTGACATGCAATGATGAGTCGATAGGTAGATGGGAAGTCCAAATGCAAAGATGTGTATAAACTTAGTAGGAATTAATAATAGGATACACACATATTTGCATAGAGGGAATTATTTGATCGTAGTGACTAATAATGCCATGTATAGATTTGAATATATGTCATAGTAGATGGAAACAACATTGATATGTATTGACATAGTCTTGGAATGAGCCACTATTCTTTGTAGTGGTGGATAATGTATTCCACCTATGTGAAGCTATTTATGTATATCATAGTAGATGGAAACATGATTGATACATAGTGATGCCTATGTGTTATATGGAACATTGATACCACCATTGATCGAGATGGAAAAACACACAAAACACAAAAAATCATAGTAACAAACCAATGTAAAACCATTTCCACAAAACACAAACCATAAATGTAGCAATATTGGCTTTAAAAAACAATATAGACTTTTCTGAATTGCAACTTATCAAAGATTGAAACAATATAGCCTTTTCAACAACACCTTATCGAAATTGAAACAATATAGCCTAAGCTAGAGAAGGGAAATGAAAATTTCCTTATGGAAATCAACATAAACTATATAACATTAAATATTTAATGCATTGGAAGCATATTGGATTGAATAGCGACCTAGATGAAAAAACCCACAAAACACCAAAATTCACATTAACAAACCTATGAAAAATATAGTCTTTTTCTCAATAGTACATTAAATTTTTTTGAAAGAATATAGCCTTTTGAATAGGACCATATCAAAAATGGAACAGCATAGGCTAAGCTAGACATTAATAATGAAGTATGTCCCATAGAAATAAACATAAGGTGTATAAAATTAACTATTTTATTGTGTTGCAACCATAGAAACAAAATGAAAGGCATGAATCAAACAATATTGGTTTCAATAGCAAGCTAGATGGAAAAAATCACAAAACACAAAAAATCACAATAACAAACCTATGTGAAAACTATATTATAAGTGTTATATGGAACATTGATGCCACCATTAATCACAACAATGGATGATGCATTATCTCAAATGGATAATACAGTTATGTGAAACTTAAAATATAATTGAAATGTCAAATAAGTGTATTTACATAAGTCATGCACAACTTGAAGAATAAATAAATAATTGCATTCATAGAATTTTGTTGAAGATTCATACATAAATTATTTTTTAAAATTTTATTTCTAATCATTATGACCGAATTTACAGTAACTGATTATTCTCAAAGGTCATTTACAAGACATCGCTTTGTCTAAATCCCCATTATGCGATTTGGAAATTCAACAATTTGAGGATCATAATAGAAATTCAAAGCATTATCAATGTTGGGACTCTTGAAAACCAAAAATAAGAATAGTTGATAGTGCCTGGGTGAAAACAGATTGTTTGTGTTGAGTATGTTCTAAAAAAATCAAAGGAAAATATGAAGTTTAGTGCAATGAACATGTGTCACTAGTAGACAATATGTTAATGAGGAAATATAAAGAGTTCTATAATTTATAACAAATGATATGCAATGCATATGCAATAAAAGGCATTAAATAAATAAGATGTATGCATACTTTGTAGGCATTCCATGCACTAGGTGCACAAAAGAAAAGAAGGTGTGCTCTCCACCCTACCATATTAGGTCATGAAGCATCATGGGTTGTCACCAAACCCTTGAGAAAGAACATATATTTCCCACCACTATGATCAATGGTGCAACCAATGTTTTGGCAGCTCACAATTTTTACTTAAGATATTTTGTTTCTACATATTTGATTGTGTTTTAGTTTTTTCATCCACAAAAACAAATAGAATCAAATAGCGAGGAAGAAAAACAACATAGTTATTGGAATTCCCATGCCATTAACACGAGAATTTTATTTAGTTCAGAAATATATTTTTTATTAAGGAACAAACAAGTTTCAGAGGGATCCCGAAACCCATAACAGTAACAAAGCGTGAGATAAAACATTAACAAAGCACAGACAAAAAATAGGACACTTCCCACAAAGAAGAACACACAGTATCACTAGGGCAGAACAAACAAAAAACCAACAAAAAGCCACAAGACAACCAACCTCTAGGCTAGGTTTCAAAGGATCTTTGTCGCTTCCTACTCTAGATTGTTCATGTTGAGAACAAACTTATTGATCTCCTGGATGTTGACAAGCACTTGGTTTGCCTTCCTTTTTCAAGAGTTTTCTCTAGTTCTGTGCTCAAACCCCCACTATCGACTTGCTTGTCCCTCATTGTCCAAGTCCAAAAACACAATAGTTTTTACCTGATGAGCTTTTTCCAGGTTTTCCACCATGGTATTCATGGTCTGTGCAGTGGATTTTAAAATTTTGCAGTTCATAATCAACACTTTTTGGAGCGAGCTTTTAATGTTCCTCAATTGCTCTTCCATGTCCGCTTGCTTGCCATCATGATTTCCTTTGAAGTACTGTAATTCCTCCACCGTTTTCTTGAGGCATTCAACCATATACTTCTTCTCCTCTTCCATCCATAAATCAGTAGCCCGACCACTTCCACTGCCTCTATTATTGTCATCAGTGGATTTCTCTAGTTTGTTGTTCATGGCTCTTTGATTTAACTTAATTTCCTTAATTTCAAAGAACACCCATCTCATAAGCCTAAAGTTATCCACCACCCCATTACGGGCAATTGCAAGCACATCAGTGGGAAATTTATGTTCCTCCTTAAAATAATGATCCCCTTCCTTGAGGTCCATAGGGAAGTGAGGTCTCTCTTCTCTATCAGTCGCAGGATGGATGGAATACTCAGACAATGATTCCGACTGTGACTCCTCTTCATTCACATCATAGGAGGGGTCCTCCGACATTTTTTTCTTGCCCTTTTTTAGAGTAGAATCCCTAGGTTTACCCTTGTCCTTGTCATCAACCCTAACCTTAGGTGATGGAGGCTGGTGAGGCAGAGTGGACATGGCTTTGAAATGATCGTAAATAAGGACAAGCAGTCCTTCATGTAGAATAGAAAACCTAATGGGATTCTATCTATGGTTTTTCAAACTGGTATTCAGAGATGAAGCCAGATAAAAAGGAAAAGAAATCATGATCTGGTGCCTGAAATGATTCAGCAGAATGAAGTGATACTTAAGAACTGAGTATAATGACCATCCAAGTGACATACTCAATGACACATTCAAACCCTCCTCGATGGCAACCTGATTATTAATGCGTGTTGTAGTAACCACGGAGGTTCTGGCATTAACTCCTTCTTAGCTTCAACTTAGAACTTGTTAACTACTTCATCCAGTTAGCCGTATTATAATTTTTATGCCTCCATCGAGGAGGCGGTAACCTCAAAAATTAGTTGTTGAACGATAACAAAATGTATGCCAAATAGGTTTATCTCACCATTTTTCCAATCCTTCTCAAAAACCTAGTTACCTTCGGGGTCTGACCATGGAGCTTTTAATAAAAATAATTCCCACCATTCTCTGGTTTCTTCCATAGCTTTGGATTACTCTTCAACTGTGCACTACTTATCAGCTCCACTCTACGACTTTTGCCACCCATCGTTTCACCAACAGGAATAGAACAGTCCAGAACCTTGTAGAAACGAATTCCTAAAATGCCCAGAAAGCATGCGATAATAATCACATGCAACCAGGGGATGAGGTAATTACCCCTTGGCCAACTCAAAATAATCATTATAACGCAGTCCCGAGACTGCAAGGGAGGACACTCAGCCATCATACTATGGAATGGGAAATTGCACCTTCCCGTGAGAACGACCATACATCAACAGGGCTTTGACGTCAGCCTCCAACTCATCCTGCCCCTGCCACATCACCTTCTTCGGAGCTTTGATACCTTTGTTAGCGAAGAAGTCCGCCACCATGTTTATTTCCCGATAGGCATGCGTAATATAACTTTTATCAAAGGTATTGATAATTTCCTTAGAGAGATCTATCCAATTTTGTATTGACCATGATGGTTTCTGGGGGCCCTTTAGACATTGGATAATATTGTTTGAATCCCCTTCGATCCACACATATTTATACTTTAATTGGCTAGCCAACTTCAGGGTCTGGAAAACACCAGAGGCTTCAACCACATGGTTGGTCTGAGTGCCTAAAGGAACCGCAACAGCCGCAATGAAAACACCATTCTCATCCCTTATCACCCCTCCACTCCCAACAGGCCCAAGGTTTCCCTTGGCCGCGCCATCAAAGTTGATTTTGACCCAGCCAAGGTGAGGAAGACTCCAAAATATGCCATCTCTAGGATCCTTGATGCTTTTAGACATATTAAACATATCCACATTAATCTTCCATACACCCACAATTCTACAATCATATTACTGCATACTGACCTTACCTTTACCTTTTAACTTATTGTTAAGAAGATTAAAATTTTCAACCACAGCTCTAGTGATCTTACCAAAAACCACTTCCTCCAAGAGAGCAACATCCCTGAAGATTCTGTTATTGCGTTCTTTCCAGATACCCCAGGCAAAGTGAGGAAAGATATAGTTCCAGAGCAGATTAAGGGCCCAATTCTTTGAGGGGGCCTTCCATTGGTTATAAAAATCCACAATAGTTCCAAGAAAAACCCAGCTAAGATCCCACATTTGCAGAATCCTACACCATATGGCATAAGCAAACGGACAAAGGAGAAACAGATGTGAAGAAGTCTCAGCCTCAGCACAGCACAAATAGCACCTGTTAGGAAAAGAGAACCCCCTCTTATAAAGATTATCATTAGTCAGCTGCTTATTCTGAAGAAGGATTCACACAAACAAATTAACTTTCAGAATAAGGTTGTTCACCCACACCTTATCCCAAGCATAGACATCAATACCATGGTAACAAGAGGCCACAACAAAAGAGATAGAGTAGGTTCTAGAGGACAATAGCTTCCAAATCAAAGTGTCCTCCCTCCCTTGAGAACTGATCTTAATTGAATTAAGAAGAACCTACAGAGGTTGAAGATCTAGACTAATAGAAGAGATCTCAACCCATTGATCATTCCTCCAATAATCTAATGAACCAACCAAAGCTAGATTGGCAGGTCCTCCATATAAAGTATTTATATAGATTGGATTGTGCATGCATCGCGTCAATCCATTTTTCTTCCATTTATAGTTAAAATCAAGATTATACATTTTTGAAAGTATATATTGTTGTATCATTTATGACAAAGAATTTGACATGTAGTTATGAAATAAGAGATGGAATAAAGGAAATATAGCCTTACCTACTATATAAATAGAATGGAGTTGCAACTTGTACACCATGGAAAACATGTGATCAAAAATCTATTTACTATTGTGGAGATGTGTAGTTATAGTTGAGAATGTTTGCAATCTAAAATGATTTGAATCAGATATCGCAAGACAAAAGGAAAGTTTAAAGTTTAGTGTGGAAAACATGTGTCATTGGTAGACAATATCTAAATTATAAAATATAAACAACTCTATAGTTTATAACAAATAATATGTAATGCATGTGCAATAGAAAATATCAGTTAAACAAGATGCAACCATACTTTGTGGAGAGAATGGGACACAGTATGTTTATAGTTATAACCCCCATATATTTCTATTTTGGCACCTGAAAATTTTGTTTAGTTGAAATCAATTTTATTCATTTTTGAAAGTATATACAATTCTATTATTTGTTAGAAAGAATTTGAGATGCAGTTGTAAAATAAGACATGGAATGAAGGAGATATAGCATTACCTTGTATATAAATGGAATGTAGTTGCAACTCATACACCATGCAAAAGGTCCAATCACAAAGCTATTAAGGATTGTCAGGATCTGTAATTACAACTAAGAATATTTGCAATCTAAATTGGCTAGAATCTGATATCTAGTTAAACACAAATGGCTTAAAGGTGACACCACTGGAAGCAACGTCATTGACCAAAGAAGAGGAAGGTATTTAGAGAAACATTGAATAGAAATTTCTCTTAGTAATCAACACAATAATAAAACTCTAGGCAACTTGAAAATAATGATTACAACTACACTATGGAGGCAACAAGAAGGAAGGAAAATTAGAAATGGTGGGAATTCTAAATGCATTGAAATGAACAAGGAAAGGAGAAGCGGTATAGTTACCATAAAAATAGAAATGTTGCATCATGATGGTAATGCAAAGAATTGTTGGATGCGGTCCTCTCCTTTGATTCAAAGAGAATTGTATTTGTTGGAATGTAGTATGGAGTATCTATTAAAAGAGAAAGGAGGATCTATATGTATTCTTGTTATTGTTTTACACAGGAAAGAATTGTGAACATTAGTCCTTGTATTTCTTTAGTTCCAATATCTATTGTAGCTTCTCCAGTGTCAACCCTTGAGATTTATGTATTGTTATTTCCCAAGCCATTGTCAAGGGAACTTTTATTTGACTACCCCATGTGATCAGGGGAATAGGGATGTCTTTTGGGTTGTCAGGATCCCATGTTCGGCCAATGTAGTTAGGGAAGTGGACATGAAAATATTTAGGAAGTTGAGGTGGTTTAGCTCCCATAGCATATATGATAGACTTCACAAAACCCAATGACCCATTAACCAAGCCAAATTCCACCCAAAGATTTATTGTTAAAATTACTTTTTCACCAATTGCGAGTAAGAGCTTTGCTTGAAGTTGCTCGTTGTCACCATAATCAAGTGTGTTTTGCTGAGTAGTTTCAACAACACTAATTTCAATGGGAACATTTAACTATTGAAGCATTTTTCTATTGTGCACGAAAAACAACCTAATTTTTGGGAATAAGTGAATCACCAGATCAAACTCTTGATTTTCCTTAGCTAGATAATGGAATTTGTTCAATTCATAAGACTTTTCCAATCAAATTTACATGCCTAACAATTTCTAATATTGAAAAGAATTCTACAGAACTGTTGTTGTCTATTAGATTGTCCATGTTAGTGGAAGACTATGTCAAGCATGAAAACAACATTAAAAGTGTGCCAAAAATCAAGGTTTTTTTTGAGTGAAAGTATAAATAAGGCTGTCAAGCAGTTTCTGTTTTCCTACAGATGCCCATGAGTATAATAGAGGCACCGCCAAATGGCTGCATATGTTTAGCAGGAAACACTTGCTGTAATCGACTATCTATTTTTAGCAACAACTTGGGCTCCAAGAAGCTCATTTCATCAATTAAGATGTAATTAATATGTTTGAAGTCCTCTTGAAATATGGTGAATGGTTTTCATTTTAATGGATTCATATCTCTAATTGGTATCCAAAGAGTTGTATGCATTGTAGAGGCATGTATATTGTAGGCGACCACCCCCATCAGTGCCAAAGCAAGCAAAGGATTCATTCTTTGGTTTGGCGATGTATTTAGTGTTCTTCAGATGTTGCCTATAAGGAATGATTTACATATACCAGAAGTACCTTGACTAATCATATGTAATGGTGATGATGAAGGCCAAGATGGTGTTGTTCAATAATATATGGAGCAAGCTTTTTCTTAGGAGATAGTTGATGACAAAGTGTAGGTGTAGCCAGTGGGAAAAGAGTATCTTCAGCTATATGCAATTTACTTGTGGAGATGAAATCTATTGAAACATTATGTAGATTCTTAGGAACATAATTTTCACCCCACGTGTGATTTAAATCAAAGTCCCATCTACCCAAAATTTGTAGCTGGTGAAAGCAAAACATTATTTGTAGTGCCAAGGCGAGAAAGCAATTCCCATTCATATTCATCTATGGGAGGAAAATACTGGGTGCTATTAGTATCACTATTGCATTCCTCTTCATTGGTGGAGGGAGCAATAAATCTATTGACAAGCCAAGGGTGATAGCAAGAAACATGAAATAGCCTCTAATTCTGTGTTATACTATCTCTAGTGAGGCCTATGTCTGTTTCAATATTTCAAAAAGGCTTGTAGAGTAGCAATTCTGACCCATAGATTTTTTCAAAGGTATCACTATGCTCTAGGGGGAAGACTTGAATAGTGAGTAAACAGTGATGATAGTAGTTTGCGGTCACAAGCATAAATCCCCACCTTTGCAATTTTTCCAAAATGTATACAATTGTGCAGATTGAATAAGGGATATAGTCTCCATTTCAACTAGTCTTTGAATGTTACAATGAGTATAATCACTTGTAAGCTCATCACCATTATCAGCAGTTTTCAAATGGTGGAATTTCTACCTACTCATGTTCAAAGATAGGAAATGCATGCTTAAGATGACAAGGGGAAAATTTTGTAGCATATGGCATGTTTCTTGTGCACCAATGTCATGATCTAAAACCAAGTTCATTATGAATTTTTGATAGGAAAGTAACACTTTATCCCTAGATGAATTTTCATTTGCAAGCCTCTACAAGATATCAATATAGCATTCAAAATTGTTTTTAGAATTTGATGCATATTTGGAAATGTAGTTTAGGAAATTTTGTCTTGACAAGACTGGCTAGCAATTAACATTTTCTCGCTAGATTGCACACATCTTAGGGTTGTGGATATTAACATGCTCATCATTTCTTGCTAGATTATAGGATTTTTTTGATTCACTATCAATTACCAATGTCGATGATGGTTGTCCATTCCACAGAGCTTTGTAGTGACATTGTAATTGGTTTCCCTTTTTCCTAAGGAAAGTGTATTGAGTACATTTGGTATGCCTCTATATCATTTTTAGCAGTTGTTCCTAATCCACCATTAGATCCATGCTAGAAATTTTTGGACTATCAAGAAAACATGAGTCCTCCAAAGGAGAGTGGTGGACTCTTGATATTAGTTGTTCTATGGAATGAGGATTCCATGTTGAAACATGGCAATCAAAGATTTGTTTTGCTTGTTGAAGGTTGTGTGGGTTGGACCAATCAATCATGTCCATATTCAAGGAACCTGGAAGCCAAAAGAAACCATGGACATGTGCTGGTCCACAATGTTGCCACTCATAACTATACTAGTAATCCTTTGTATGGAAAAACCTCTCAATAACCTCTTCCAAGAAAATGGTGAACCACAAGTGCATGTACAAGGCTATTATGTGTGGGTTCTAGATGACATTATTAGTGAAGCATCTTTGGGAGTATAGCATATTCGACTAGGAATGAGGATCATACTTGTGCAAATTAGGCCATTTTATGTCTGCAAAGCTCAAAGTGAAGAAGAGAGTCAGTGTGCCAAGCTTGTGGATCATTGTTGTGAGTTCTTGCTAGCACTTCAATATGAACATGTTCCTCACAAAAATACACCAAAGTGGACAAGTTGGTTTGCTATCTGGGTGTCTGGCGCATCTCAAAGAATTGTCACAAAGCAACAATAGACTCTAGGATCCTTTCTTCCAAGTTTTTTTTCATGAAAACGTAAGCTGATTGTTGGCTTCAATGACTCATTATCAAATTATAAATGTAATATCTAAATCTAACATGCTTCCCAAATTTATTAGCATAGTATCTCATCAAGTGTAGTGCATATTCATGTAAGTGAATCAGTGTGCTTCTTGATTGTAGGGGCATTATTGTTCTGGTAGGGAACAATGTTGGAAAAGCCATGCTTAATAACCCTTCTATATTGTATTCATTGATAGGGTTAGAATTTATATCAAGCCAAGGAAAATTATCTTGAATAATTTCTTTAATCTATGAACTATAGATTTTTGGCACCACAAGACTCTCTAACTCTTCTAGGGTTTTACACCTAAAAGGAGAGAGGTAGGCCAAAAATTATAGCTACTTCACTCAAATTAGGATGTGTATGATGTTGTTTTGACTAAATGAAATTAACTAAGTGTAGTTATATGAAATTTTTGACTGGTTATGTATGCAAAGCTTAAGAATTATGCAATGTTGGAAAACACAATGTGATATACAAACAATGAACTATTAATGAATAAATGCAAAACATAAAAGAAAAGGGTTGAGTTAGAGTGCACCAGGGAAAAGATTGGAGAATCTAGAATATTTTGAATGTTGTCAAAAATCACAGAAAATCACTCGTGGGACTCATTTTCCACTGATGGAAAATCAATCTTGCCTCTGATGAAAACTATTGGGAACAGGTTTCTGATTGTCAAGATTCAAAATATGACAAAACTTAGATTTCCATCCTTAAGGTGGGACTCATTCACCACTAATGGTGAATCAATCCTCTCCAAAAATTGTAAGAAATTGAGGGACAATTCTATAGCACTAGATCTGAGGTTGTCTACTTGTCAGGTTGCCAAAGTCAAATGTACAAAAAATAGACATAATTTCTTCTCCAAGATTAAAATAAGATGTTGTATTGAAACACTTTTTTGACCTATTGAACACTTTTCAACACCTAAATTCTTATCAAATCTATATACCAAAGTCTTCAAACACACATACAAGAGGTGAAAAATGGTTAAGGGTTAGGTTATAGGGATTTTCCTTGGTAAAATCCCACTTTGGTAATCAAA
>VDFB02305045.1:0-21673 GCA_007258455.2 Sequoia sempervirens | reverse complement strand
TGTTTATGATGGACTAACTGTTATTTAATTCGTCAGTCTGATGTGACGTGTATTGGTGTGGAGAACAAAATCGCATCACTCACTTGTGAGTGCCCTGTGATGTCTGTGATTTTCTCCGCACGGTGTGCCTATATTATGATTATATGTATATGCATGTTATTTGTTTGGTTGCAAGATTGCAAGTACATGACACTGACTCTACCTAGTTACTCAGGTCTGAGTGTGTCAAGACTCAACGAATATGTTGATTGGGAGGTAGTAGCATGGTTCATCCTAGTCTAGTCTTAAACCCAGTCATAGTACATCGTCAGTTTAGTTTGAGTCTTGGTTGTCTTGCTTGTTTCTATTTGGATTTATTGCTTGAAAGGAAAATCTTGTCAATTTAATGATAGTTATTATTCTTTAATTTACTGTTATTTAAATTAATTTTTAAATGTTAAAGAAATAAGCTTTACATGTTATTTAATTAATTAATTAGTTTGTTTAGTTAAGTAATTTGATCCTAAAGATTAAATTTATTTAATTAAATAAATAAATAAATTAAATTAATATTGTTTAAATTGTGTGTGAATAGATTTTATTTAAATTATATATTTTTGTGGAAAAGGCATTTTTAATTATTAAATAAATTTTTGCATTTAAAGAAAATTTTTAAATTTTAAATTTTAAATAAATAAATGCATGTAAATCTTGAGAGGCAAGATTGCCGAGAAGTGGTTAAAAGATATTTTGTACTTCTCGACATGTGTGCCAGTTGAATTTATGGTTTATGGTTGAGGTTGTTCACGGATATTATTTTGGATCTAGGAAAACACAAAGGCTATTCTATTCTATTTTCTCTTCACAGGAAAAATATCAATTCTCTATTAAAAATTTTGGGTTTATGCTTTTGGTATTGTTGCAAATTTGTGGAAGTTCTCTAGTTTGCAATTTGGGTATTGGTTCTCGAGAAAGGATTTGGAAGCTACAGGCAAAGCTCTTCACCAGTCAAATTTTTGGAAGCTAAGGAAACAGGTATTTCCCTTTGTGTATTAATTTATTTGTTTTTAGAAAGGAATGCCTGAGAAAAGAAAGTTATTGGTTATTAAAATTTCTGTATTCCTCGGGAAAGATTATTTACTGTCTATTATCTATAAAGATTTATTGAATTTTTTTAAAAAACTTCTGTAGATTTTCTTTCTGAAAAAGAAATAAGTTTGTGTGAAGGGAAAATTATTGATATATGGGAAAATGAAATTTATATTTCTAGAATTAAAATTAGAATTCATTTGGAAAACAAATTCTATGCGTACTGTGAAAATTTTCTGATTTCCCCTATTTCCTTTGAAACCCTTGAATTTTTATTTCCAATAAACCTCGTGAGAGTTTTCTAAAATTCTCTGTGAAAACCGATTAATTTGTATATAATATATATATATATATATATATTTATACATATATTTGATCTTAAATATAAATTAGATTGTGAAAGAAACTTTTTTTTTAATATTTAATTGAATCGCCGTATGGGTGAAGTCGAGGGTTTCATATTCTTTTTTTTTGAAAATGTTAATGAATATTGAAGCATGAATCATACCGCAGTTTAAAGTTGGTTTATTTTAATATTATTACTTTAAAAAAAAAAAAAAATCACCTATACACAATTACAACATTCCTTAGGTTATTATGTGGGGCATTACATTTG
Source organism: Sequoia sempervirens (assembly GCA_007258455.2). Classification (NCBI taxonomy): domain Eukaryota; kingdom Viridiplantae; phylum Streptophyta; class Pinopsida; order Cupressales; family Cupressaceae; genus Sequoia; species Sequoia sempervirens. The sequence continues at coordinate 19,989 of VDFB02305045.1, read as the reverse complement.
ATGTGATGAGATCTATGACTTTAAGTTATTATGTTGACTCGTGAATGTTGTCGGTTATGTCATTGTAATCCTTGATGTTGTACTTGAGTTTTGTACTATATTGTTCGGTTGGAGTCATTTTGGCATTCTTGGTCGTGATCTCTTCCTTGTCATCTCTGAGCACGGGGGGTGAGTTATTTATAACTCACATGGTTGGGTGGAACGTGCTCCACACCCGTTGGGTTCCCTATCAGCATTTTATCTTTGCCGCATACCTTCAGTTGGAGTTTGTTCCAGTGGTTCACTTGGTAATTCTGATATTATTGTACTTTGTATCATCCCACATGTATGGTAAATGTATTGTAGCTCATTATTGAGAACATTTAATGTAATGTTTAAATGATGATGTAATATGTAGGATCCTTTGTAACATTATTGTAAGAGATTCTTTATGTTTGTAATATGAGAGGTAGTGATACTTTCACTCTTGGTTCATGGATGTACTTTTATTGATGGTTATTGTAATGTATTGGATAAGTTGTTTAATATTATCTTTTACTTTTGTCAATAGTTGTGTTGCGATGTGACCTCGCATGCCCTAGAGAATATAGCGTTAAGATGTTAATGTGCAATGTAAATGTATTTAATGTTTAGTTGCAATGTTTGTTCTCTGGGGTTTGCACGACGGGCATTACAGTATATTATTGACACCTATCCCTTTGCTATTCACTTGTTAGGACTTAGTAATGACTTTCCAAAGAGAAAGTGAGATAGTGGCAACAACCATTTATATTATTTACCTCACTACAATCCATTTCATGGCTATAGTCATGTTGTTACCTAGTGTAGATTTGTTTTTTTCAAATTCATAGATAACATGAAGACAAACCTATAGCCTTTAATGGTACTACTCTTATTCATGCCTATGCTCTGTTCCCTTGAAGCACCATGTTTATGATGGTTTTTATGCTGAATATCTTCATTAAAAACACCCCTATGCAAGTATATGCCTTCACTATCACAACCTATTGCTGAAATGGATGATCAATGGTATGACAAGGTAAAAATGCAACTGTGCTTTGCTTCCTTCATTGCTTGTTGTTGATTGTTGATTTTTGTTCATATGCACTTGTAACATTGTAATGCTTGTTGTCCTACATGAACCTTCATGGCTTTCTTGTAGCATAACCTCATAGTTGTTGTTCATATACACTTGTACTATGGCCTTGGCTTTGAAAATGAGACCTCTCTTGAATCATGACTACTTAATAGTCATTTGTAACTTTCCATTTCTTGTATGCAATCATGATCCATGTTGGATCAATCATGATGACCAAAACCCCTACATGAAAGGTTGTGAGCATAGGAATTGTATCTTGATCACATCATATGAGGGCTCAATTTCTACCATAAACCTCTTGTAATGTCATGTTTTAAATAGGCATATTATATGTGTCAACTAGAGTTAATGTTTCTTGAATGTCTTTTCCGTTTGTGCCTTTCCTTAAAACATCATGCATTGAATGTTATCTGGAAAATTGTTTGTCTAATGTTTGATTGAGAAGGCCTTGAATAGAGCCTTGTGCAACTTTAGATTTTGTTTTTGTTGTTGTCCTGTTTGACATGCTTGGAATGCTTTCATGCTTATCATGTTATCAATGTAAAGGAAATCATATAACTTTCATTCATCTAACTTATGAAGGAAGCAAAATAGATGGCCATGTTTCTTTGCCATGAAAACAATTATGCCCTGTTTTGAATACTTCCCCATGCTTGTCAACTTGTAAGCTCCTTGATGCATATGCAGCTAATCTTTGTATTTAGTTGGTTGTACTCTTCATTGTATGGCTCATTTACTCCATTTTTGAATATAGTAGCTACCTCTATTGTCATGTTGTAAACATTTATCACTATTGTCTTTCATGAGACCATTGTAGCATGCATTGTTTGTTGTCCTTATCAATGACAATGACCTTTACCTATTGCATTCATTTTCACAAGTACACCCATGAATGAATAATATTAATCCCCTTTTCCTCTTGTAGCTCTTGCAAAGTTGTTTTCCTTGTACTTGTATCATAACCTTGATTCAACCATTGCTCTCTTTCTATTATATGTAATAAATACACAGTCTTCTCGTTTTAACTTTGTTGGATAACCACATGTCACATATGTGGGTGACCTAAAATCTCACTTTCATATGTGATGTGTGACTTCCCAATAGGGTTATGGTGAGAGGGGCTTGACAACATCTTGAAATGCTTCCTCATTGTTCAAAAGATGCATAATTGAACTTGATGCATCTATGAAGTCACTTCCTTCTTTTTATAAATAGACGATGGATCTTCTTAAGAAGATTGAAGGACATATCAACAAAATATGTTGCATCTTTTGAATCTAATAATGAAATTTGATCAACTAGTGTGATTTCATATTAATTTAATTCATTGATAATAGATAAATATTTGATCAAGTTGCTCAATTTCCTTTTCCTTTCAAAGAATGCTGAGCTCTACCCTCATGGGAGCCATATTTACCCCACATGATGTATTTGATTTGAATCAGAACATTAACTAGACTTGTCCTAAATCTACACATGAAACAAACAGTTAGAAAATAAATGCATATGTTGGATGTGTTTGATGACTTCTTTGTTTACCAAGACATCCAAGGTTTGCATGCTTATTTTATGCACTTATGGATTAGTTTATACATGCATAGGTAGGTGTGTATTTAAGAATTTAATCTTTCATTGCTTAGAGCCTCACTCTAATATCATTACTTTTTCAGATGCAGAGGCGAGGAGCACTACAAAGCTGGGAAGGACACAAGCGATTCAGGGTAGCAGCAAGGCAACCTATAACCAATCATTCTCAAGCAATGGACTAGTTCCATTCTTATATGCACATTATTTATTTCCTTTACTTATTCATGTATGAATTCCTTCATATGTTCATTAAATAAGAGATTTATTCCCTTGGCTTGTGAGGGACATGTACATTTCAAAATTATCAATAAAAGACTACATTTGTATATCTATGATTCTCTTTCTCATTTGTTGTAATTGCAACATTGAAATGACAAAATGTAATCTATTCATTTGACAATCACTCTTTCATGCATATTGAAACTATTAATTTTATGGTTTATCATTTAAATTTTTGAACAACATGAAAAGAACAAACACTAAGTTACCTAATTTCAGCTGAAAGCTAAAAATTAGGTAATAGGTTGCTAATATCCCTCATGAAGAACTAAGATAAATGGATGAAGACTTAGAAAAGTTGCAAAACTTTGTGAGTTTTGAATACATTATTGGTACTGTAATTTTTGTCAAAGATAACATAAGGAAAATCATCTATAATGAACAAAGAATAGGGTAAATGTGTAGCCTAGCTCTCATTATTGATAAACATGTTCCTACCACAGCTAGTTGTGCTCAAACTTTTAGGTACACTCAAAGTCAAGGTGGAAATCCAATTCCTCCTTCCACAACTATGACCTCTATTCTAACATACACTAATCCAACTATTATAACAACTAAAAAACCTACTAGCAATTTTAATACCACCTTAGGTATTTCCACTGGAATCCCTTTATCTTTGTGCATTCAAATCTCATATCTACTAATCCATCTCCCTTCACAAACTTATAATTCACTTGATCTTTGAATACATATACACCTCCATCTCACAACACACACATTTATCATGTCCTTAACCAACTCCTACAAAATATTTCATCCCTCCAACAATAAATTGATACATTGAGCCAAAGTCAAAATGGCCAACCTTCACAATATTTCAAAAGAAACCCTTTATCCTTGGAGATATTGAGAGCACAAATGCCACAAGGCATAGAGATTCCTAGATTTAAGAAATATTGTGGAAAATGAGACCCTAGTAACCATGTTTTGACATACATAACCTTATGTAGTGACTTTATTTTTGAGAATAAACTCTTGGCTAACCTTTTCCCTAGATCCTTGAAAGGCACTTCCTTGGAGTGGTTTTTTTCTTTACCGAATAACTCAATTAGCTCATTCAATGAACTTGTTGATGCCTTTCTTAACCATTTCCAAGTGCACACGAGTCCCAAGATGACCTTACCTAATATAATGCACTGTAAACAAAACAATGATGAAAAGGTCATTGATTTCATAGCACAGTACCAATTGCTTTAATCACAAATAAACATTGAGATTCTTGATGCTGACCTTTGAAGAATGTTTATAACCAATTTACATACCAATATTCAAACTAAACTTGAGATTTTGAAGTTTCCCTCCTTTACACACTTGTGCACAACCCTTCATGACTATCAGTATTCAATTAGTTATCGTGAAGCAAAAACTCCTAACAATTTTGAGAAATTTGAAGTTGTGCCCCACAAAAATTTTCCAACCTTTCAAGAAACAAAACAAATCATGTTAACACCCAAGTGGCTGCTATAAAAAATAACGAATCCATATACATTTAGGGAGAGGAGTAGACAAATTACCCCTTGACATGATACCCTTTACTCCATCATGTTGCAACTTTTGAGTAAGAACTTAGTTACCTTGCCTCCTGTTAGAGCCATTGACATAACTAAGCACTTACCTCCAAAATTTAACTTAAATTCCTTTTTCCATTATCATTGAAAAAATGGACATGATATAGAATAATGTAAGCATCTTAAACATGTTGTTGAAGACCTCAATGATTCTAATCACATACATATTGGTGATGTTAATGATCAAGGAAATAAGCCTGTTGCCCAACCCAACCAAAATTTTCAAATCTTTAACAACCCCATACCAAATCATAATGTCTCTTTTGTGAAATCTAATGATGCCAAGAACAATGTGATGAATGTTGATAAGCTTGAAGATATAAATAATGACGATATAAATGAAAATGAGTCTGAAAATAAGGTAGAACGTATGGTCAATTTCGTTGATGTGCAACCTCGTAAGGGCCAAACAAAGATTCCCCTTGACATTGCTTTCTCACAAAATGACATAATTAGATGTGCACTCGATGGTCCTCTCTACATCACCAGAAGAATCAATGATAAGCCTAATAATGGGACATGTGTATAAAGAATGTGATCATCAAGGAATTCTTATTTGTGCATGAACTTTATCAAGATTCTTATGAACAATGGAAAGTCATGATCAAAATGCATAATGGTTTTGCTTGCCCTATGATAGGTTCAATCACTCTTCCTTTACAAGTTGGATTGAAAAAAATGAATGTCTCATCCTCCATCATCTTGTCATCAGACCAATTCCATGTGAATCTTGGTTACCCATGGCTACGCTCTATGGATGTCATCCCATCTATAGTGCATAAATGCTTAAAGTTTCCATTTCACAATGAGATTTTTATTGTACACCATAGTGGATTTAATCTTGTGTCTTCTTGTGGGAATTTATCATTGGAATATTTTCACCTGAACCTATGGAACCTATTAGGGCTCATGAAGACTTATTTTTTAAATCTTATCAAAATTTAAGAAAAAGCGTATAACAAAATTATCACTTAGCAACATACCTCAACCCATGATTGAGCCTCCTATCATTGATGAAACCATGATGGAACCAAAATCCCTTCCAAGTAACCAAGGCCAACCCATGAAAAATCCTTCACCTATTTCCTACAAAAGACCAAGAGATAACCAAATAAGTCCTATTGTGCCTTCTAAGATCAAACAAGTTTATAAAGTTAAAGAGAAAGTGGTTGAACAACCTTCCATAATTCCTTTTGTTCCTCTCTTGCAGGTAGAAAAGAATCCCATGGTTAATAAACCCGCTCCTACAAAATGATAACTTGAAAATTGTGCAAAAATAAATAAAAATGCTAAAAAGTGTAGACGTAGACGTCGTGCTATGGCTCGTAGACTAAAAGAAGAGAATAAAATAGAAAATCAAGATCAAACGTTAATTGAATCAAAGCATGATGATTCTCCACCTTTTCCACAACAACAAAAACAACAAGACACTTCAATGGACATTATCATTAGGCCTCCTATTATGATTAATTTAGATGATGATGAGATTGCTAAGATTAATGAGGAAGTGCATAATGAGCTGAATTTATTATTTTCCTCTTCCATGAGCTTGATGATAACAACCCTGATGATCCTCCTATAAAGAGTGACTCACCATGTGTTGAACTTGGTGATGCTCCTAGTACAATGCTTTCCATTATCCCTTTGGCCAGTTATCTACCTTTCGCATATGATGAACAAGATTGGGATGCGAATGACTTACTATAGGTTGATTCACATGTGCCCTAGTATTCCTTGTCTTCTTTTCACGTTCTTTGTGATTACATGTGCGTAATGTGATCCCTTGTATAGTGTTGCTTGGCATGTCTTTATATGTTTTTGAGCCTACTTTGGATGACTCTTGTCACTCCGTTGGTGCAACAATACAAAGGAAGTAGATTTGTTGTGACATTATTCTATTTGTATCTACATTCTTCTATATGTCATAACCTTTATCTTTTGTCTTGTGTTTTTCTGTTGGGGATGACACAAGGTGTTGAGACAATCAAGCATCTTCCATGTTGACCCAAAATATCTCCTTTTCTTTTCATTCTCTATGTGTCATTCTTCCTTTGTGCTCATTGTTCCATGAGTCATTTGGGGAATGATGACAATTCCAAGCTCAATTATATAACTACAACAAAGACAAACATTGACCCCAAATCCATGGATCCCTTATGTGTTATCTTAGGATTGCATATGGGGGGAAACCCCTCCTTTACAAGACGTAACTCTATCTTGGAAACATATGTGTTACATAGGGATTTTCAAATAAAGCTCTCATGTATTGGAATTTATTATATTCTACTTTAAAGTAATTTCTCACAACATAGTGTTTAGAAATTTGTTTAAAGTGGGGGCACACGTGTCACCACTCATTGTTTTATTCAAAGTGTGGTCTTCTTAATTCATGTGATGTGTCTTCTTGGTGGTCTCATTTGGTTTGATGTGCTTCAATATTGCGACCATTTTTAGCATACAACATTCCTCTTATCAATGATGCTACAAATTTCATTCCCTAAGTTGTGAATCTTTTATCCTTGACTAGTGCTCTCTTGGATACATTAGGAACGATTTTCCCTAAGGTGAGACCTTTCATGAACTAAGAAAAAACCCTTTGAATATCCTATTGCATGTATCAAGGCCACCAAGCATAACACAACTTGCTTGCTAGTGGAGCCTTTTGCTAGACTTGTGACCACTTTTGTGGTGCCTTATTAAAGTTATTAGGATGTGTAAATTTGGTATGGTTAGTACATTAGAGCCTAGACTTGGCATGACTTCCCATTAGCCACGTTTTGGGGGATCACCTAGTGGACAACATATTTTTCACTAGCCTATGTGAGTGCATTTTGTTTACACTATGGACAACGGGTTTCCAATTGTAAACATTTTTTGACAAAAAGATAAGGCTTGATCCATAACAAATGGAAAAATATTTGAGGCTTGATCCACCACTCTTTTTCTTCTCTAATTTTGAAATTTTATACTTGTGTATCTTGTCTTTGTGCTGCATATTTAACATAGGCATGGGTGATCCCACAATACTGGTTTACAATTTTTGGCCAAACTAGACATTGAACTAAAAAAAATTAACTAAATCTTCACTTTTGGGAACCTATAGCGGCTAAACCATGAGGAATTTGAAGATGATGCAAACTAGTGATTTGTGACATTTTGTTTGTAAATTCTAAATATATTTTTTTTCAAAATTTTTGGAATTATATTGCACTTCTTTTTCCATCTCCTTCAAAAACTAGTTTTTAACAGTAAACACCATTTTAAAGAGTGACGTTACTGGCTAACACAATTTTTTTTCTATGAAGGATAAAATTATAATTTTTCCAAATTTAGATTCATAACTACGATATCTAGAGCATGGAATTAGTTTCATTGCATTTCATTGAATATTTTTTTCTTAATTAAGTTTCAAATTCAAACCAGTTACAATTTAGACTTGATTTACTAGCTAAAGCATAACTTTTTTTGTATGTATCAAAATTTATTTTTTTGTTGGATCAAGGACATCAATATCTAGTGCACTGATATTTTTCAAATTCTTTTTGATAATCTGCTATTTTTCCATGTGCAGAACAGAGAATTTGATTTTCAATGAAAAACCTATGTTTAATCAAACTAAAAAAATATACATATTAAAACTAAAACTTATTAAAAATATATTCAATGGATAGCTCGTTTTGAGGACTGCCATCATCCAACTGCGTCTATGAAGTCTCCTCCATTTTCATCCTCAACTTGAGCTTTGAAAGGCAATTTTTTGCAAAAATTTGGTGCAAGAGAAGGAGAAGGGGGAAAGGGGGGGTTCGCTCGAACCCACCTTCGAGTGAATTTCCCTTGACCTTTCGAGCAAAGAGAGGGTTCAAGTGAACCCCCCTTTTTTCAAAATTTCTCTTTGTTTTCATTTTGGACAACATACAAAAAGTGGGTCCCATCATTAAAGAGGGTTCACTCAAGGGGGTTTGAGTGAACCTTTTTTGGGTCCATACAAACCCCCAATTTGTGTGAACCCCTAAAAACCAATTTTTTTTCCATGGAAGCGTTTTTGAAAATTTCCTTCCTCAACAAAATTGTAAACCAGGATTGTGGGATCACCTACATGTGTCTATTTGAGCCTTTTTTGGTTTGGCATGAGAACTTTGATCTTGGGGGCTTGATCATCCTCCTTGACCTTGGTTGTCTTACCTTTCCAACATATGTACAATTAGACCTCTCTTGACACTTGTTCAACTACTTTAGTGTGAGTTTGAGCGCAAGCTCATCCTCTCACTAAAGTGGGGGCTAAATGTAGTATTGAAAAATGTACTCCTTTACATTTTTACATTGTGTTTGGGTCCCTTAATTAATTGGACTTAATTAAGCCTCTAATTGTCCAAAATTTTCATTTACAAGACTACTTAATTGCAACTTTCAAAAGGGGAGTTGTGATTTAATTAATAAATTTATTATTCTTAACACCAAGAAATGAATATGTCCTGCTTATTTAGGACATATTTGAAACATGTTTTTGGCAGCATCTTAAGATCCTAATTTCATGATTTAAGTGTTGGCTTATAATGTTTAATTTTTGGGAAATTATAGAATTGTCTATAAAAACAAGGTCTTTTATCAAATTCAAATCCTAAGAAATCCTATAACTTTTTGAGAGACTTCACAAGAGCTAAGATTATTGTCAAAGGCATTCAAAATTAGACTTATCAAGCATTTGTTGCAACAATAAATATCTCAAGCATCATAGCAAAGTTATCAAGCATCTACATGTTTTTGGAGCTAACATTGTGATGTAGGTTTCAAACATTCAAGTCAAATTTCAAGCATCAAGATCACATCATCAATTGAGCCATTCATGCAAGATCAATACATTGGAGAGGTCTACTAAGTTATAGTCATTCAAGGGTTTCATTTAAGGGTTTGGTGAGTGTTATCTCTTAAGCTTGCACTCGAACTGAATTGTGAAAACTTAGTTAGCTAGAGAAACATGAGAACATTCTCCGGTTGTGGGCTACCCAAAATGAGAATGAACCTCTGGATAGGCCAGCTTCCTTAGTTGGTTATCACCTAATCTACTAATTTTTTTAAGGAAAAGGGAGAAGTATTTGATGAAAATGAATAAAGCTAAAATTGGTAAATAGTATTTCATATGATGATACACCTAACTGGTCAAAACCTAAAAATTTAGAGGACAGACACTTGCTTTTCAATGAATGAAACAAAAAACTTACACAACTTATTTCAATAAGTTTTATGCATAAATATTTCAGAAAAGAGGCAAACTGACCTAACTTTCAGAAGGGAAAGATTATTTTCACAATCTAAAAAGCTATGTGCAATTTTTTTTAAAAAAGCATAGTTTCCAACCTACATAAAAGATAACTTTGTAGAAAAGGCATGAAATGAGACAAAATTACAAGGAGGTTAAAATACCTCACATGTGATTTGATCAATCACCTTAATAACACACAACTCTGCAAGAATGAGATGGAAAAAAGCTTCAAGCATTAATAATCAAGGACCTTTCTGAATTCATTTCAAAAATGAGTTACAAAATGTGTAAAATTTGACAAAGGACTGTAAAAGTCACAAGGAAGAAAAGTACAACTCAAGAACTAACTCAAAAAAGAGTTACAAAAGTGATTAAGTAGCCAACTCCCAACAAGGTCCATCAAAATAGCATCTAGAAGCATCAATTCCCGTAAGCATTCAAACAGCCTAAAAAATAGCAACTAGATCTCATCCCAAAAGGCTCCAAATAGGTGAAAAAGTCCAATTTGACCTTGTCCAACATGATGAAACATCAAAAAAACTCCAAAATTCTCTCCAAAACTCATGAAATCCCAAAACATCTCCTATTTCTTCTCGATATGTTGCAAACTAATTCCAACCTCCCCAAATTCAAGGTAATGTCATAACTCAAAGAATATCTCTTTTCCCTTATGACTTGGTCATAATAACACATGCTCCTATTTGTATTCAAGTCGAAGATAAAGCACATCTCCTTGTCATACGTTGGAAACCTCCTATGACTTATTCGTATTGAGCACATGTTTCTATTTTCTTGCATTTAAAGTTGATGACTTAATTTAAATGATTTATAATTGATCATTTAATTTAAGCATTTACATTATAAATAAAATAAAAGGATAAAAAACCTCTCATCTTACATTTGAAATGCCTAATTCAAAGGCATGAAAGAATAATGAGGCATGGGGTATTAGTTATCATTTGATTCTTAATAAAAGAAATGGAAAAAATGCCAATCTTCTATTGTGCCTTTGATATAGGGTTTCAACCCTAAAAAAAAGAAAAAAAGAAAAAAGGTTCATTTCATTTGTGCCTTTGAAGCTTCATGAAGAAGCTTGGCTGCCAATGATGAGGGTTTGGAGCTAGTTTCTAAGATTTTTTCTATGAATTTCAAGGTCGCATAGAGGCATTTCCTGTGCTTGAACTTATTGATTCTCCACGTAGACCAGTTGGTAAGCAATTTTTTTGAGAACAAAAGTGAATGAAAGCCTTTCTGTTAGTGATTTGGGGCCTATAGGCTACGACATTCTATATTCTCCTCCATTTTGAATATTTTTTTCTTTTTTGCAAACTCCATTTTGTTGCCAATCACGCCACCATTTGAGGGTTTCTTGAGCCTTGAAAATTTTGGAGACTTACTTTTGTGTTGAAGCCACGTGGCTAAGCCTCTGCCAACATACAATTTGTTGTATTTTCTCATATTTTGCTCATTGTCTATGGAAATAATGTCATTTTCGAGCTCCATACATGTAGAAAAGATAAACATATTTTTGATTTTCTACGTTTTACTCTTCATTCGACTGCATCTACGTTACATCCCATGGTTATCTTATAGGAAATGAACAAATGCTTAGAATTTATGTGCCATGGATTTGCATTTTCTTGTATTTTTCTATGCACTATCATTTTCAAGCTGCTGCTATAGGGTTATTCTTGGAGAAAGAATATGTTGTTATATTCTCCTTCTAAAAAAAATGTTTCATATAACCTTTTATTTGTTACATAGTCTAAATCCATTTAATGTCAAGGGTTTTTCTCTATTTTTTGCTCCTATAGCTTGAGATTCTTTCAAGCATGACTTCTAATACTTTGAGAACTATATACTACCTGTGCACTTTACTTCATTTCATGACTCCTCTGTATATATAAAAACCCCACTTCATTCTTGAATAAAGCATTTGTAAATGATATATTATTTTCCCTTTGTGAGCTTTTAGACTGTACAGTCCCTTAAACAATGCTTTGGGGCATATGGACTTCTCTTTTTACCTTTCTTTCCAATTGTGATTTATCCTTTCTTGCTTGAAAGTTGATGCTGACACACAATCATTGCATTTTGTAGGTGAGGATATTGCATAATAATTTGTTATACATAAGTCACCTACTTTTTCCCACCACTTTATTCTTGTATCTTGCCATAGCGACGATGATGTTATAGATGCTTTGCTGCAGAAACAACAATGATCCCCCTCTTTTATTTCCAAGCATGTGAACATGACCTATGCTTTCACTATTTTTTGCAATGATGATTAATAATGCATTTAAGCTACTCATTTGCATCAAATACATGTTGTTCATCTTCTTTAGGCACCATGAAGCTTTAATTTGCATGTTGAAATTTCCTTTTGCACCCGGAAGATATACTTCAGCTCTTGTGAAGATTGAAATGACTTCTTCTTGCATTTGATATTCAACATTGTATATCTTTGGATTATGACTTAAAATAATCATGGTTGTCCTCCATCACTATGCATGAAATAAATGGTTTTGATAAAACAATATCTATAATGATAAGATGATTGCCTTATCTTGAAACCTACTGCTTTCTGTACACGTACATATGAATGAGACTCTCCTTTTACAATATTATCATGATTACTATTAGTTGTCATGAATTTGCTATAGGCATATAACCATCCTCTTCATTGATTTGTTGTTCACTGCAATGATGTAATTCCATTTAGCATTGTTCTTTCTTTTTCAACCATGTTGTTCCTTGAATTGTATAAGGCCCTAAACTTTGTGACAAAATATCATGATGCTTCCCTGTTGTATTTGCATATTTGTAATATTTGATAGTTTTGTTCAAACAAAGCTGCTTTTTGAAGAAATGCCTTGTGAACTTAACATGTATGCATGTTCACTTTCATTCCATGATCATATTGATATGATGAATTTTAAGATTGCGTTTCCCTCTTAAATAAGCTCAAATGAGCTCATTACCTGATAACTCAACATGTCGGGCTCAACCCTTGTGGGAGCCTCATTTTAGCCCACATGCTGAAAATAGATGAAATAAATCACACTTTACTGTATCTACACATGAAACGAACAAGATAAAAAAAATGTATATTTTAGGTGTGTTTGATGACTCCAATGGTTTTCTGGGACACCTAAAATGTACACATTGCTTATTTAATGCACATAATGAACAATTTATACATGCATAGGGTGAATGTGTATATAGTGTTTGTAATCAGTCATTTCTTAGAGCATGCTCTAACACCATTGTTACTGTCACACGTAGAACTAGAATCTGTATGGAGCTAGAAGGGACAGATGAAGCTCAGGACAATAATAGGACAAGTTGACACACTAGAACCAATCATTCATAGGAAATGGTTGGTTACCTTATTTCTATGCACATTCATTTCTTTTCCTTATTCATGTATATATTTTTCATAATTTTTATTGAATAAGTTAAATCTCACGGCTTGTGTGAGATAATGTACACTTATACATTCAATAAAGATTACTCTTTTATGAAAAGATCAACATCTTTCTTTTGTTACATGCATATGTATGAATTCAGTAATTTGTCATTGTAATCTTTTTTGGATTATTTCATTTATAAATCTGAATGTAATGTAAGAAAGTTAATAAAAATTTACCTCTTTTTCCGAGTTTAAAATAAAAAAACTCCACCTGATTGAGCGAGTAGTGAAATTAGGTAACAGTGAGTTGAAACATAACTTTATTCATTCATCATTCCTTCCTTTCATGTTTTATTTCAATTCAAGTTTTAATTACCAAAAAAGGGTTTGACCAAGGCAAATCCCCATTCACCAAAAATATTATTTTCCCTCTTATGTGTGTTTTGTAGATCTTAGGTTGAAGAAGGATTGAAGATCTCTCAAAGTGAAAAATTGGAAAAGTTGTCAAAATTGCAAAAGTTGCCAAAGTTGTAATCAAGCCACATAAACTCACCTATAGGATTTATTTATGAACTTCCGACTGTGAAATTTAGAGAATTCGAGAGTGCTGACATAGGACCAGAGGACCAAAAAAATTATTTCAAAAATCCCTACAAAGACCAATTCACCCTTGGGTGAATGAGTCCCAAAGAACACTTAGTAGCAACATTTTGATGACAGGTGCAAAAATATTAAACCATCTTAGATCTATCTAAAAGTTATTGGTTCCATTAGATTAAGGTTTAATCTTCTGATTTCATGTTTTACTTTGCATTTTTGGGTTTATTTACTATTTTTAGTCTTTCTCCCAAAAGTGTTGTTTCAACAAATCCACCCCATCCTATATTATAAGGAAAATAACAAGATCTCCTTGAAGGTTGACTCACCTAAGGGCTGAAAGTCAAACTTGGCTTAAGGGATCTCTCTTTCCTAATGAAATAGAGGGAAATAGGTGCATCATACCCCATTTTCCCCTTTCTATTTATAGTAAAATTGGTGAACCCCCATTTCATTTAGCCTACCACCATTTCCCATCATTTCATGTATATATGGTAAAGACCATTATAAATAATGTCTATAATGAATTAAAATACTATGAAACCTATCAAATTCCTATTAAAATCATACCGAAAAATGTGTCAAGAGAAAAACCTGAGCTAGAATGTTGCCACAATTCATGACTTACAAGTTTCCTTGAAAATATACAAATGACCAAGGAGACATTTACTTACAAATATATTATACAAATGAATTATCACTTCTAGATTCAAAAACTATGTTTCTCAACAAGAAACTAAATTTATAGGAATTGAAACCCTATACTTTTCTCAACACTTGTAGTCATGTGGAAAATAGAGAAATGAGTAGCCACTGTTATGAAAAATGAACTCATATTTATAGTGTTTTGTTAAGTTGCTAAATTATTTGTAGGAATTCGATTAAGAATCATATATCATTAATGTAACATGTGAAACAAGCTAAAATCAAATAGAATCTATTGAGTAGGGGATTGAAACTAGCTGGGATCATTAGTATCTGGGACCTCAACCATTGCATCAATAGCAACATGGTCAATCTTATTATCCATTGGCATGGTAATCCTTATTATTCACCATGGATTTAGCATGAAGGTTTGTATCTTTAGGGATATACATGATTTTCTTAGGTGAGAAAACATTTCTTGAGTAGTTGTAGGGCCAAATCAGGCCATTAGTGGTATCCTAAAAGGTTTAAGGGAGAATAGGGGAAATTGCAAAAGTTCGACAGAGGTTGGGAGGTTAGAAAAGGGGGTTGCAAGGATTTTTTGTTTCGTGGGAATTAGGAACTAGATATTGCAACAAAGGTTCATAATTCAATAAAATCTTACAAAATGGGAAAAAAGGAAAAGGAAGAAGTGTGGAGAAATATGAGAAAAGGATAAAAAATTGGATATAAGAAATGGACACTAGTGATGATTTGGACATCCAATGAAAGTTCACAAGGAAGAAATCAAAGGAAATGAGGGAAAATAAACAAGAATAGGAGGTTTGGGTGTCTAGATATGGGAAATAATTACTTTCAGGGAGTTATAGATGGTGTGAGAAAATCTTGTGGAATAGGATGAGGGAAGTGGATGAAGCAAGGGAGAAAAAATTATGGACCCACCTAAAAAATTCATAGAGGAGAGATGGGAGATTACAAGATTGTAGGAAAGTAGATCCACACATAGGGATGGAGAAGGGAGGTCTAAACCACCACTAAGATTCTACAAAAGGAGGCAATAGGGGAAATAAAAGTAACAAAGGGCACGAAAAACCTTGTGGAGATTCAATGTAGGAATAAAGGGTGGAACAGGATACTAGATAAGTAGGAATTATCTAAAAATCCATGAAAAGTATACAAATCCATAAAGACAATAGAAAATGGCTATAACACTCCCAAAAATTAGACTCTTTTCAAATTTTTGTAACTTCTAATATTTGGTAAAAACATAGAGGATGAAATACAACAATATAGGCAATTTTGTCTTAGGAGGCCATTAAAATATTTCTCAAATTGGTTATAATTAATGGGTAAAATGAGGCCTAAAGTACAAAGGGAGTTAGAACTTCAGAAAAAAATTACTTTGTTAGAATAAGTCCCAACACATCTTATAGATCTTTTTTATGTCCTAAATGTTTTACATTTCTAATGAAAGAGGCCCAACTTTTGGAGGTCATAAATTTTGATTTGCGAGGCTAGTGTGTCATGTCCCCAAAACAGAACACTAAAACATTAAAATATTGAAATATTGAAATACGAATAACACCAAATATATTGAAATACAAATAAATGTGCAATTTCAATTTAAATATTATAATTATAATTATCCTAGATAACATTATAATTATAACATAGATAGCATAACATGGAATAGAATAAGATTTTAATGGCTTATGTGATGGGTAGCTCCTCTGGCAGTGGCAATGGTAGTGGCATTTTTTCAAATTCAGTTGAGGTGGGAAATCTAGAAGAGGCTTATAGCGGTAATGGCGGTTGGTGCATTGATCAGAGGGTGATGTCAGGCGGGGCCCTTGCTGTAGGTAAGTTGTTTGGGTCCCCTTTGGTGGCTAGTATTCTTTTGGAAAGGAAAGAGGCTTCAAAGAGTGTGTGTTCATCACATTCCCCGGTGCCTAGCTCTGAAAAAGTGTTACTTGGCTTTGAAAAGTTAGGGAATGGCTTGTCTTTGAATGGGAGTGATGGGACTCCTAATGTCGAGGGTTTTGAGTTTGACAAGGTTAAGAGTGCTTTCTTTTCATGCTCGTCTCTCGGGTGGTCAAATTTGTTTGGCTTTAAGCCTAAAGGAAAAAGTACCTCCCCTCTGGTGCCCTTTGTTGCAAATAAAAAGATCAGGGAGTACTTTGTTTCAATTCTGGATTGTATTGTTGATAAGAGAATGTCAAATATGGAATTGGTGTTGTTGGGTAAATTTGTTGGTCCTCAGCCTCACATTGAGTTGGTCTGCAAGTTTACTGTTAATCATTGGAGACCTAAGGGACAAGTTGATGTGGCTACTATGGCTAAAGGTTTCTTCTCTTTCTCCTCCAGTTGTGTGGAAGATCTGGTGTTGGTGTTGATGGGTGGCCCTTGGTTCCTTAGAAAGTCCTCATTGATGCTTAAGAAGTGGGGGACAGGATTTAATCTAGACTTGTGCTCTTTCTCGGCTGCTCCGATTTGGGTTAGATTGCATGGCCTCCTGTTGGAGTTTTGGGATGAGGAGGTGTTTAAAGGGATTTCCAATACGTTTGGTTGTTTGTTGTCGATTGACCAAATGACTGCTTCTAGGAAACGACTGGTTTATGCTAGATTTTGTGTGAATGTTGAGCAATCAACAGACTTTCCTGATCTAGTTAAGATTAATTCTAAGTTGGGGTGTGGGAGCAGTTAGTTGAATTTGAGACGAATCCCTTTGCTTTCTTTCACTGTAAAAAAGTTGGACATTGGGCTGAAAAGCATCCTCTTAAAGCTCCTAAGCAAATAACTAAACAATGGAAGGAGGTGGAGAAACCTCCCGTTAAATAAATGAAACCGGTTCCTACTCAGGAGGTGGTGGTGGGCCCTCCTGCTTAGAAGGAGGTGCCTGTTGACTGATTTTGGATGAGGGGGAACAGGTGGTGGCTGGTCAACCTGCCCAGGGAGAAATAATTTAGGATGTGGGTCAACCTACCTAAGGTGAAATGATTCAAGATGTGGGTCTAAATGATAAGGTATGCCTGTCCCTTGGTTTTGTTGATAATAGATCAGTGGTGACTAAGGAAAATCCTTCTGAGTTTGTGGTTGATGGTTCTCCCCATGGGGAGGGGGGGAAATTCTCTTAGTATGTTGTCAAATACTGAGGGACTGGAGTTAAAGCATGATGTTAAGGAGGTTGAGGAGTTGGAGGAAGCAAATAATCTACCCTATACTCAAGTTTGTGGCCGCAGTAGGAAGAAACATTCTCCTTTGCCAAGAGTTGTGACGAGGAATAGGAAAAGGTCAGACTGTGGGTCTGAGCCAAGGGGAAGAGGCTAACCTCCTAATAATGTGACTAGGGAGAAGGAGAGTCAGATAGATATTCTTGATGGTACATAGAGAACTCTAATGGATATGTGATCTAAGAGCACCATCCATAAATCCTCATGAAGATAATCTCCTAGAACATGAGGGTTTGAATCACCCTCATAAGCATGATCTCTTGGCTAATATAGTAAGAGATCATCATCCTGATATTGTTCTTATACAAGAAACTAAAATGGGATTGGATAAACTCTTTGGATTGAAATTAAAGCATTTTAAGGATTGCAGTATGCATTGTTATGAGGTTGCTAGTGCTTTTGGAGGGATTGTGACCTTTTGGAATCTTTGGGTTATTAGAGGAGTGGAGGTGATGAATTATAGTAATCATGTGGCCACTTCCTTTTTCCATCTGCATGATAAGTTCTCTTGCACTTTGTCTAATATATATGCTCCTAATTGTATTCGAGATAGAAAAAAACTCTAGGAAGGTTTGGCTTCTTTTAAAGCTTCTTATAACACGGAGAACTGGCTAGTTATTGGTGATTTCAATACCTTGTTACATGATGTTGATAAGTTGGGTGGTTTGCATAATGTGGATGTTAGCTGGTTTGATCTTATGCAATTTATTAATGACTCAACTCTTCTTGATCTGGATTTGAAAGGGGCTTCCTATACCTGGTCAAATAGGTGGGTTGGGAATGCCCTTATTCAAGTTAAGCTGGATCGTTCTCTTTTGAATCCTGAGTGGTCGACCCACTATTCTTGTTCTCTTTCGACCCTTACCAGATTAGATTTAGATCACTTTCCTTTGGCTCTTTTGGTGGACTTGTAGGGTGGTAAGAAGAACTTTCCTTTTCGGTTTGAGAAAATGTGGACTTGTCATCTAGATCTTGGTAATTTAATTAAGGATTGGTGGAGTATTAATGTGGATGGGTCGTCCATGTATAGAGTTGTTAAAAAAATTGGCTAATATTAACCTTAATGTTAGGAAATGAAATCATACCTCATTTAGTCACATTTTCTTGGATAAGGATGGGGTCTCCCAGGAGCTAAATTTTGTTCAACAAGTTATTTAGTCGTCTGGGTATGATCAGGATATGATTTTGAAAGAAAATGTTTTTCTCTCTAAACTGCATAATATCATTGCAAAGGAGGAATAATTTTGGAAGCAGCGGTCGAGGATCATGTGGTTGAAAAGTGGGGATAGAAATACTAAGTTTTTCCATATGTCTACGTTGAAACATAGGGCCTCTAACAAAATAAATCTGATTAATTATAATAATCAAGCCTTGGAGAAGGATGTTGATATGTATCTAATGTTGCAGCCTCCTATTTTTCTCATTTGTTTTTAGTGGAGGGAGAGCTCGACCTAGCTTGCCAAGAGGATATTTTGAGGGATATTTCATGGTTGGTGGATGAAGAGATGAATCAACAGCTGGTTTGTATTCCTTAGGCGAAATAAATTCAGCGTGTTGTATTCTCCTTCAAAGGTAATAAGGCTTCAGGCCTTGATGGCTTTCCCATGTTTTTCTTTCAATCCTTTTGGGAAATTATTGCAAAAGATGTTGTTGCGGCTACCAAGGAGTTTTTCAGGTTGGGTGCTCTTCTGAAGGAAGTGAATTCATCTTTTATTGTTCTGATTCCTAAAAATTTGGGGGTTGTGTCCTTTGAGGAGTTTCATCCTATTAGTTTGTGTAATTCTATCTACAAGATCTTCTCCAAGGTCTTGGAATTGAGGTTGCAATTTTTTTTGCCTCCCATCATCTCTCTTCAGCATAATGGTTTTCTAGTTGGTAGGTAGATTTTGGATTCTATTTTTATTGTTCATGAGAATATTCATTCTCTTACTGTTAAGAAATAGGTTGGGTTTATCCTCAAACTTGACTTAAAGCCTATCACAAAGTGGACTGGGGTTTTTTGTCTAAAATTCTTATCTCCTTTGGTTTTTGGGAGAGAATGGTGGCTTTGGTGCATCAACTTATTTCAACTCCGAGGTTTTTGGTGCTCATCAATGGTTCTCCCTCTCCTATTTTTTATTGCTCCAAGGGCCTTCGGCAAGGGGATCCTGTCTCTCCATTTTTGTTTATCATTTTGGTTCGATGATTCTCTCTTGCTTAGGAAAGCTACGATTAAGGAAGTTAAGGATATTAAAAAAAATTTGTAGATGTATGAGGCAGCTTTTGGGCAGAAGGTTAGCCTCTAGAAGAGTGTGCTTTTCTTTTTTAATACC
>VDFB02305044.1:0-25749 GCA_007258455.2 Sequoia sempervirens | reverse complement strand
GATTGATTAAGATTCAAAATTTATCAAAATAGATGATTAAGATGCTAGATTGTGATGTTTGATGATAGGGATATCGATTAGATGCACTTAGGGATATCCTTGAATGATTAGAAAAATGATTTGATGACTTTTGGAAAATACAATGTGATGAAAATGAATAATATGAAAGATTGGGAAGTGATAAATGTTTTTTGATTATAGAATTAGACTTGAAACACTAAGGTCTATCTCTAGTTAAAATGATTCACTCTTTGGATTTTCTATGGAAAATAGATCTTCCTAAGAACAAAGTAGATCCACCTATCAATAGAGAATAGATGCCTATGAATGGATCCCCCTCTAAGAAAAGTGTATCTACCTATCAATAGATTATATCTACCCAAGAAGAAGGGTTAGTTGGTGACCAATGGAGCTACCCATGGATAGAGAAAACTCACCTATGAAGAATGTGAGATCACCTATTACTAGAATCACCTATCAATAAATAAATCCACCTTTGATCAAAGCAAAGCTACCTATCAATAATGTGTATTTGACTAAGAAGGATGAGTAGGGTGAAAAGCATATCTGCTTATAACTAGAGTTGAACCACCTATGTATGATTGATAAGGATGGACAACATATCTTCCTATGAATATAATGGATCCCCTATAAATAGAGTGTATCCACCTCTAAAAAAAGTGTATCTGCCTATGAAGGATTGATTGATTGGATAGAATAGATGAAGAAAACACAACCACCTCTGAACATAGTGCAATTTCCTTTCAACATAGTGTATCCACCCCTCAAGGATGTGTATGTATGTTGGCCCATAGTTGTTGTTGCACCAAAAGATCGACCTGTTAATTCCTGATACAACTGCCAGAGTTAATGGATCCACGGGAGGCAGTTAGTCCATGTCGCGAATCCTGAGGGCAGTGCTGAGCATCTACCAACAACTCCCCCTCAGCATTACCTGAGGTGATTCAAACCTGACACCTTTGGCTCTGATACCAATTGTTGGCCCATAATTTTTGTTGCACCAAAAGATTGACCTGTTAATACCTGATATAAATGCTAGAGTTAATAGATCCATGGGAGGTAGTTAGTCCATGTCATGAATCCCAAGGGGAGTGCTGACCATCTGCAAACAATATACCTATCGAGAGATAACAACTTGATGACAATAGATGAATCAAAATAAGACAAACAAAGATAAGGATGTATAAAAGGCACTCACTAGTATTGATAAGAAGACATGATAAACAACACAAGCCTAAATGAGTCAAGTGGGTTTGTTAACCTACCATAGGACCATCAGTCATGAGGCTAATATCCCAATATTGGTGAGGATCACCACTCAGTAAGATTTGGTAGATAGGGATCCAATGGCATAGGCCTAAAAGGAAACATGCTCACCTTTTCCCTTTCTTTAGAAGTCCCGACACCTTCCTTGAAGAACTCTTACCTCTACTCAAGGGGATACATGGTGAGTAGCTTTGGGTATGATACTATACCTTACACTATGATAGGAAACAACTAAAAGTTCCTAACCTAGGCTAAAATGGGTGATCTATTGCATCCTCTAAACACTAAGAGGGTGTGTGAGGCACATCCATGAACAACAGCCTATCAAAAGAATGGGTCAAGAATGTCAGTTAATCCACTTGAACCAACCCTAAACTCCTAACTTAGAATCACCCAAGTATCAGAGCTTTGCTAAACATGACGTGATTGTATTGGGTTATAACTTTTATTCTCCACCTTCCTATACCCCACTAGTTCACGTGGTTGAGGTCATTTCTTGAGGTGATGAAATCCCCAAGTAGGCCTCCTGAAGGGAAGGTAATGCTAGGTTTTTTTAATCTCTAGAATTGCATGTAGCACAAGGAGATAGCATACATGCAAAACTAGCACACCTAGGATGACTCACAAAGGACTTGAGTTAACTTGTGATTTCTAATCACTAGGCTCACTAAATGGTGTAAGAGGAGAGTATATGTCAACAAGTAACTCCAAACATGACAAAAGTAAGTTGAACCTTTAGAAAATTGAAGTGTTCCTATTTAGTAATAAAACACTTATACAATATTTGATCGATCATCCTAGAAGAAAAGCGCTAGTAGTTTTGTCCATCGATCTTTGACAAATGAGACTGCAAACAAGTAGGAAGCACTCACAAGCACAAATAAAAAAGGTATCTAGCTAATGAAAATCTAGCAACAAATTAAAAATATTAAATTTACTAGCAAAGTTGCTTGTCAATAGAGCATATTCACCCATAAAGGATTCATAGTTGTCTATCGAGCAATTTTCCTCTAAAGGATGCAAGACCACCTGTGTAGATATCAAATCCACTTGTCTATCAAATCTGCCCCTGAAGGTTGTGAGTTTGCATATCTCCAAGTCTACTTGTGTAGTGGTGTATCCACCTCTAAAATATCAAATTCACCTCTAAAAATATTTAGGTCTAGAGGATGTCAGAGTTGAAGTGCATTAACCCTTGAATAAGGTGTACCCACCCGTGTAATAGATCCACATCTAAAGGAAAATCTTACAAATGCTAAAATTTGAAAAACTTGTAGAAAAGGACTAGCTAACCCATGACATGGGTCCCACCGAGTGTACCAAAAATGTGTGCAATGAAAATTACGCTTTAAATACAAGGAAAAAGAAATTAAACCACGGAAAATGCAAAATTCAAGAAAACACTCAAATTAGGGCCACAAAAATAATACTTGATCCAAAATGGATGAAAATGGAGTTGATGAAAAGCCTAATGCAATAATTGCACCTTTGACAGCGATACAATGTGTGCTCTAGTGTGATTTTAATAGCATAAAAGTTAGAATTTTCTCAATGTGGATGATTGATCAAGTGCTCAAGCTTGAATGATAATGGATGAATGTGCAAAATGAATAAGTGTAGTCATTAGAAAGGGGTTAGAGTGACTCAAAGGATAGGATTATATCTAAGAAAATGGAGGGTTCAGATGTCTCAACCCACATGGTGATGATTGTTACATTGGTGGTTGTTGAATGTTGCACCAAAAGATTGACCTATTCATGCCCGATACAACCAACATATTTATGTAAGATCCATAGGAGGTAGTTAAGCCATGTCACAAACCCAAGCATCATGTTGGACAAGGAAGACCAAGGGACACACCATCTTGCAACAAGCCCCCCAACACAAGTGAGAGGTTTGAACCTATGACCTCAGCTTTGATACCAATTGTTAAATTGGTGGTTGTCATTGTACCAAAAGATCGACCTTTCAATGCCCAAAACAACCAACGGATTTATGTAAGATCCATAGGAGTCGGTTAAGCCATCTCACAAACCCAAGCACCATGTTGGACAAGGAAGACCAAGGGACACACCATCTTGCAAGAGTGACAAGTGTCAATGTGAGAGGGGATGAGAGGAAAGAGGGTAATTTACAATTAGCATGGGAGTATGGGCAGGATCTCCCTCATAAAAGGGGTTTCTTGTCCAATATTCCCAAATAATTGGGATGATGTGACAAGAAGAATTAAAAATTCCTTTTTAATGTATAGGGGGGAATAAAAGGAATTGAAAATTCCTTGAGGGTATGGGTCACTTCTCCAAAATGAGAAATAATTAATGAAGGGTTGACCAAAGAGGAGTGCCATAAATGGCAAGTAGATTGGGTTTTTTCAATGATAGGATTAGATTGTGCAAGCAAGGTGGTTAGGTGAGGGATTAGGCTAGTGGAGGAGGATTAAGAGGCCACTTGTAAAATTTGGAGGATGTGACACCTTCTAATCATTGATTAGGAATGTGCACATCCTAATGATAGGATTAGGAAAGTGGATTAGGATTAAGGAAGAATTATGTAGGATTTGACAAGGTGAGAGAAAGTGGATGAATTAAAAAAAAAATTAGTTCATGTGAGATATGTGTCCTAAATTAAATAAATTGGTATATTTATTTAATTTAGAGAGGAAGGATTTAAAGAGATAAAGAATTTAATTAACTAATTAAATATCTTAAGAATTTAGAGGACTTTAGGAAAATTATCGATATTAATTAAATAATAACAATATTATTTAATTCATGTGGATAAGAAGGAATGATAGATGAAATAAGGATAAATTTGATGAAATACAAGTGGTCAAATTTAGGTATATTTATTGGTAAATGATGCATTAAATTTTAAATGTGATTAATGATTAATTGATGATAAGGTAAATGCTAATACTATAATGATAATTAAAGAATTATTAATGGTATGATTAGAATTTGATGTTTAGAAAATACTGTTCATGTTTACAAAAGGAATAAAGAAAAACATAAAGGCTGTGTCATTTTTCAGAGATATTAGAGGTTCAAGAATTTAAAAGTTTCATGAACCTCCAACATAGCTCAAGACTAAAGAAAAGTTCTAAAACTAGAAAGAAAGAGATGGAAGACTTAAATGAGAAGGCATTAGTGATTTTAGAGTTTTAAGAATCTCTTGAACCTTTAGTGCTCAAGTGTTTAAATTTTGGTTATGGTTAGCCTCCTATTTTTACTTTTGACCTTAGGTAACCGTTACCAAAAGCTATAATTTGAGATAGCACAAGTAGGTTTTCCTTTTTCAAATGTTTTCCCTATGTGTGAACTTCATCCAAATTTGAGGTGGAATTAACCCATCATTTTAGTATGCTTTAGAGGGGATACTTCTAATAAAATATTCTAGTAAAGTAAAATTTTCAAGCTTCTTACATACACTATCAAAATCATGAACTGGTAATAAAATATTTGAAATAGAAAATTAACCTCATAAATATTTTATAGAATAAACTTGTTAAGCTACTTCAATAATATCATCGTCATCCATATCTAGGTCTACAATCCTTACAATAATTGCTAGGCCACAAAGAGTGGTGGATGTTTAAATTATTTTAAAAATTATTGGAAGGGGGAGGATAGCCTAAACAATAGCAATGAATGTAGCAATTATTTTCCAATAAATTTTCAAGTGCTCTATCAAAATCATGAACTAATAATAAAATATTTCAAACAGAAAATTAATCTCATTAAATATACTTATATAATTATTTTTAGAATAAATAGTGTGAAGTTACTTCAACAATACTATTGCTGTCCGTGTCTAAGCCTATAATCCTTACAATAATTGCCAAGCGAAAAAGAAGGCTGGCCATTTAAATTATTTTAAAAGTCGTTGGAAGGTGGAAAACCTAAAATTCAGTGATGGATGTAGCAATTATTTTTCAATAAGTTTACAAACCCCTTACATTCATTATCAAAATCATAAAATGCTAAAATATATTTCAAACATAAAATTAACTTCGTTAAAATATTTTTAAAATAGACTTGTGAAGTTACTTCAATAATACTATTGCCATCCATGCGCACTCCTATAATCTTGATAATAATTGTTAAGCCACAGAAAATGGCGACCATTTAAATTGTTTCAAAAATCCTTGGAAGAGGGAAGAAAGCCTAAAAACCAGGGATAAATACAACAATGGCTTTTCAATGAAATATAGGAGAAAGTGAAAGAACAAAGAACTCTAATCACTGTACTAATTAATAGCATTGTTTGAAAATAAGTAATGTTGGGCTTTCAGTAGTACAATATTTTGTTTTATTGCCTGCCATAGATGATAGATTCCTCCCTTCATGTCAAGCTATACGTGATGTAACAAAAAATCAATCTTTCATTTCTCAAATGGTGACCAAATCGACATCTCAACTCTTATACGATGAAAAGCTAGTCTGTGATAGATGTCACATTCTCCTGAGAAAACAATGCGTACAGGTGATACAACCAACCCGCAGTACAAACAAATGTCCGCCCACACATTAGTTTCTTGCTTGGACCTGTTTTTGCAGCTTTATACTGTTACCATACCTTATATTTTGCTTAATCCATATAGAGAACTGTTGGTATCATTTAATACTGCTGGTAATAGAATCTCTTTTCATCTGGTATCTTCCGTATTGAGCCATCTAAGATTTGTCAAACGTGTATGGATTGTTTAAGATTTGAAGCAGGATTCTTTCTTACATGCTGTCAGATTTTTATTTACACACATTCTCACATCTTTTATATATCTTAACATTTATCGATATTCTCAAGTATTTTTATTTGTACATTTTTCGTGAATTTATTCTTTTGTACCTTGATTATGCCATTTTTTTTGTCTTAATGGTAAAAAAGTAACTGTGTTTTTCTTTTTCGTCGCTTTTGAACCATAATTTATACAACTTTTGATATTCGTTGCAAGTACAACACTGATCTTGCAACTAATTTGCTCTCAGAATTTGACAAGTTGATCCATTACGCAAAATCAACCCTACATCTGCAGATTTCACCTCTAACATTTTTTAAATTCAAATTCAAATTTTAGTTGACTACTACCCATTCCTTTCCTACCAGATCCAGCTAAACACATGTTTGCATAATTTATTGCTATGTAATTATATTTAAAGGAATTCAATTGAATTCATTTGATAATCTAAAATTTTTCTTTTAATATCATTTAGATTATAAGGAATAATACTTCCATTTGATACACTAGAATATGAATCTAGATCTACACATTCATCTAGAACCATTTGCATGACTAATACTAGTCGTCTTTGATTTGCATAGTTTTATAAGGTTTAGCTTAGAAGAGCATATCTGCTAGCAACATTATTGTCAAGCATTGAAAGGTATTTCTAAATAATGTAACCCTTTTGAGTAGAACAAAAGGAAAACTAGACAAAGACAAACTAGAGTAGAGTAGAGGTGCATATTGAGTAGGATCAAGTCCACACAACAAATGATGAAGGTGCAAATATACAAGTGACTATAATTGCAAATTTCACCAGCCATAGCATGGTCTAATTGTCTAGATTTTAAGGCAAGGTAAAGATACAAATGATCAATTTTCAGTCCAAAAATATTCAAATTTTAGGACAAACATCAAAACCATTCTTTATCTTTGAACATAGATTTATTATACAAAGCCATTCATTGTATCACTAATTGTTAAATTTAGAATCTACATTAGACTTTTACACCTTTGGTCATCAAGCTAAGTATTCCTATCCTCTTTTTGTTTTCCTTCCTTATTTAACAATAATTATAGAATTATCTTTATCCTCTATCCAATCAATTAGTCTAGGTTAATGTATACTTATGTGTATAGGTTTCATTTGGTTAGCCTAAATTATGTTTATAGGTAATATTTATTTTCCTTCACATTTTGGCGAATATATCTATGCTTGAATCTCATAGGGTTATAGCTTCATTGGTTCTATGTAGTATTTATAATTTGATACACATCCTTATGGATGTTATACATAGTGATCTTAGGTATTTAGGATTTAATACATATCTTTTGTCCCATTGTCCCGCCCTTGGATAATCCTACCTTATGTCTCCTTTTAGGTCATCTCTTTGGTTGATATTCATGCATACATCTCATGTCTTGATTGGTTCTTTTATTTGATATACATTATCCCTCTGTCCTTAATATCCTCATGAAATATTGTATTCATGATAATGATGTTTCTTCAATAGAGGGTTTGTTCCACTACATCTTATCTTTTCCTTGCTTCATCATGGAGTTGATTAATGATCATTGATGTATATTAGATACAACTATACCATTTATCCATAGCCTTAGTGGTGATCCTAGAGACTGTGATGAGTACATGAATAGTATAGTTTTACCTTGTGAAACACCATGTATGATGGACATAGAAGATATAGTTTTACTACCTTCACCTTCTCATGACATTGTTGCATTTCATGATAGTGTTTCTTTCATGTGTTGTGACGATCTTAAATCTACAAGGATGCATTTTATGACATATCTCCTCTCATCTATGATGTTGCAATATATGATGCACTTCCTCATGCCTAATGATAATATCAACTCTCTTCATTATCATGCCAAGAGAAGAGTGTAAGTCTAAACACTGTACAAACTTATCTACCCAAGTCCAAGCTAATTGGGTCCATAAATAGTACAAAAAGAAGTGATTGAGTGTTCAACACAACTACAAAGAAGAAAACTAAAATTAGAAACATGTGAAAAGATTGAACAAAATCCAATGAAAGATAATAATAAATAATGCATTAAGAAAAATAAACAAGCTTGAACTCTAAAATGTCTATCCATATATAAATGAAAGCTAACTATTTTCAAACTTATTTACAATGTGCTTACTCTAATGAGTATTGTTGGGCTTTCAGGAGTACTTTATTGGCATAGGTTCCCAAATTAATGTAACAAAGAATCTTTCGTTTCTCAAATGATGACCAAAGCGACATCTCAACTCTCATGCGAGGAAAAGCTAGTTTCTGGTAGGTGTCACATTATCATGAACATTATTTGAATCCCGAGGGAGCTGAGCATATACAACCAAACTGCAGTACATAAAATGCCCAGACACTACAGGAGTTTCTTGCTTGGCAGTGTGATTTGACCATGTTGCTGTACTTGTTTTTTCAGCTGCATATTGTGGCTGTTAATGAAGGTTTTAGGAATTATCAAACAAATTTGGAGACAGTAATCCTTGTTACAGGATCAGTTTTATATATATTTTGGGAGAATAGTTAAATATTTATATATATAGACAGTGTGAAGTTGAATTTTTATTCTTTATCTTATTATTCTTTAGTTTAAATATATATTTTATCAACATTTAATCATATTCTTATATACTCCTCCTTATTCATTTATTCACTTATGCATGAACTTATCTATAAATTTCAATTCTCATTTTGATTATGCTATCTTTAAATCATCGTTAAATCTTTATTAAGAATTTGACATTTGTTAATTGCAATGGTGACATTTGTATATACATGTTAATTTTCATTTAATTTTATATTTATTTTAGGAGAATGATTAAATATATTGACAAATGACATAATTTTATGTGTAGTTGGACTCTTCTCCATTTACTATTATTCTTTAATTTACAAACATTCTCACATCATTTATACATATTTTATCAACATTATTCATATTTTCATATACTCTTCATTTATACACTTATCCATGAACGTATAAATAAACCTTTCATTCCCACCTTGGTTATGCCATCTGTTTGTGTTGATAGTCAAATGATGGTTGTATTTTATTTCAATCATTACTTTTGAACCATAACTCATAGTTAAAACTTTTCATATTAATTGGAAGCACAACAATGATCTATGAATTAATTTACTTTCAAAATTTGACAAGTTGATCCTTGCACATCAAATCAACCTTACATCTATAAATTTGACCTCCAATATTTTCAAAATTCAAATTCAAAGTTTAGTTGACTCTAGCCCATTCCCTTCCTACCAAGAGCCAAATAAACACATATTTAATTATTGCTATGTTCTTATATTTAGAAGAATTTAATTGAATTCATTTCATCGTCCAAAAAAATTATTAGAATTTCATTAAAGTTATAAGGAATAACACTTTAATTTGATACACTAAAATGAACTTAAACCTTCACATTCATCCTAGAATTGTAAAAATGACTAAGTTTGGCTACATTCAATCTCTTTACAAATATTTTGAGAGGTTTACCTAGGAGAACATTCCCCATAATGAAATTATCAACAACCCTCTAAAAGTATTTCTAAATAACACCACTCTTAATAGTAGAGTAGAGAAAAAATTAGATAGACAAACTAGTCGAGCTATAGTGTAAAGGTGCACATTGAGACATATTAGATACACACATCATAGTATGAATCCATAGACATATAAGTGTCCATAATCACAAATATTGCATGTCATTGTGTAGTATGACTATCTAGATTTTAAGACAAGGTACAAATATAAAAGGTCAACTTTTAGTCTTGAGACATTCAAATTTTAGTGCAAGCAATAAAACCATTATTCATATTTTTCATAGAGCTACTTGTAGCATCGTAAATTGGCAACCCTACAAATTTCATACTATGCTTGGATACCCCTTATATGCTCGGAGCTAATTAGGCTTATTATTTTTCCATTTTATTATCATTTTCAGAAAATCAAAGACAAAATTGAGAGTTAAATTTATCTATTTATTTAATGACAACTTAAATCCCAAATATTTCTAGTGTAGGGCACCCTTGCCCTTGAACACTCTATTTTGGCCCAATTTTTAATATTTTATTGTCGATATTTCTATATTTACAAATTCAAGCTCATTTATTGGATTTTTAAAATAATTATTGTGGTAAATGAAGAAATCTATATATGTAGTGTAGGAAAATGTACTCCCTTACATTTTCACACTTTGTTTGGGTCCCCTCAATTAAATTCGACTTAATTATGCCTTGATAAGCCCTATTTTACATCTACAAGCCTAATAAATTACATTTTCTGAAGGGGAAACCCGACAAAAATTAATGCCAACACAAGTAATTACCTTGAGCAATGTGTGTTCCATGAATAGGGACTTGGGACCCATTCACCCATGGGTGAATGGGTCCTCCCTAGGCCTTTGGAACCAAATTTAAAATATGTTTTTGGCAGTATTTTAATGTCCCTAAATTTAAATTCCAATGTCATCTTGTAATATTTAATTTTTGAGAAATTAAGGATAGATACCAATAAATGCAAGGTCTTTTATCAATTCAAATCTAACACACTTTATGCAAGAATTACAAGAGCCAATATTATGATCAAGAGCATTCAAGGGTAGATTTATTAGTGATTTGTTGCAGCAATCAAGATCTCAAGTATTATGTCAAGGTCTTATGCATCATTCATGTTTTTGGAGCTAACATTGTGATGTAGGTTTCAAGATCTAGTTCAACATTCAAGTCAAGATTCACATACATTGAAGCCATTTTATGCAAGATCAAGATCAAGATTTTAATCCTCCAAAGGTTTCTTCAAGGGTTTGGTGAGTTGAAATATAACAATTGTTCATTCATCATTCCTTTCATGTTTCATTATTTCAATTCAAGGTTTAATTACAAAAATGGGGTTTGACCAAGGAAAATCCCCATCCACCAAAAAAAATATTTTTCTCCTCTTTTTGAATGTGTAGGTTTATAAGTTGAAGAAGGATTGAAGACCTCAAATTTGCAAAAAGTTGTCAACATTGTTGTCAATCCATAAAATCTCATCTACAGACTTTATTTCCAAATTTTCCAACATTGAAACCTGGATCAAATATAAGCTACAAACTGACACCAAAGGATCCCAAAATTTGAGTCAAACCTTTGCATAAAGACCCATTTTCCCATGGGTGAATGAGTCCCAGACAACTTTTAGAAACTTCATTTTGGTGATAGGTACACGTTACGTAGCCATTTCCAAATCTATCAAAACTTTGAGGTTTCTATCTATATTATGATTTAAATTGATTATTCAATTTTGAATGGGCATAATTGAGTTGATTTGCTATTTTTTAGTTTTTCTCCCAAAAGTGTTGTTTAGGCTAATACCCCTATCCTCAATCATAAGAAAACCAACAAATTCCATCATTGAGTTGACTCACCTAAGGGTTGTAAGTCAATTCTTTGTGGGGATCGCATTTCCTAATGAAATAAAGGAAAATAGGTCCATTATACTATCCCATATTTGACACCATCCTATTTTTCTTCATTTCATTTTTTTGAACCTTACTTTTGAACATCATAATTTCCGATCTAGATCCTTAAATCTAGATTTGTTAAATGACCAAGATACTGAGAGGGGGGGTGAACCAATATCTTCTTAAATTTTCTGATCAGATACCATCTAATTATTCCAATGCACACAATAGCAAAGATAAGTGAAAGCATTAACAAAACATGAAATCATAGAACACATGAACACCAGGATTTTTTATGTGGAAAACCCAAAATGGGAAAAACCATGGTGAGTGTTAGCTCACAATATAATATAACTGGTTATTTAAGATATTACAAAATGGGTGGCTCACTTCCAGGACTCACTATCCAAAACAAATGCTCATTGCCTACAAAATTACAATGACAAAAATGGCTTTCATCCAGAAAGATGAATTGATAGAGTACACCTAGTGAGTGTAGATTTAGTTCCAATGAATCTTAGTCAACTAACTTGACACACTTCATCATATTTTCTCTTCTTCACATTCACATTCAGAACACACCAAATTACCTTTTCAAACTTCAAAGATTATCCTATATATATATATATATATCTAATCTCTTTACAACAATCAATTAGGTTGGCCTAATTAGATGCACTTCTTATGCACCAAAAATACCAACTTTTCAGCTTCAAGCTTTCACAAAATCTTCTAAAAAGGTAATTCACACATCCAACACACTTCATCAAGTTGGCATAGACCTAAAATAGGTCACACATATATCCGCATAACAAAAATTAATTCACCATTACACAATACATCCATTAGATCGGACAATGATAGACCTAATGGCACAATTGCAAACACCAGTGTAATGCTCATACACCAAATGAGCATCTGGATACATGAGATCTTGAAAGTACATGCTCTCAATGTCTACAAACCATTTCCCAAAATTGCAGGCAACAATAATCAATGAAAAACAATTGCAGACCAAAATACCGAAGGATGTAAGCAAAATACTGGTTCAAATACCAGACTAGAATATGAGAACAACTTCAGACTTGATCTTGCAATTGCAACTCATATATCATGGTGACATCAATGACAACACTTCTCCCCCTAACACCAACATTTCGCAATTCTTCACTCCCCCTTTGACATCAAGGACAAAGGGTGTCCCAAAAACAACTGAAAACATTAAAACAAAAAAAACAAAGAAACATGTATCAGTCAGAGGATAGTGAACCTTGAAGCTCCTTTAGAATACCTTCCCATACTAATTTTCCATTCTCCCAACTATCCTTTGCAGCAATTAGCATCCTGTTCAGAGATTCCAACTCTATCAAAGTTTCTTCTACACTATTTGAAGTATCAGGAGTCGAGTTTATCTTCTCAAGTTTTTTTGTGCAAGCCAGAGCCTTACCAATTGGAGTGAATTCAATTTTTACAATGTCACTCAACCGATCAAATTTTATGATAATGTTTTCCTTCTACTTCTACAAAATAAATAATTTTTCTTTATGCATAGAGATGATGTTCCAAGTTGATTTGTCTCTATCTTTGGATAGGCTATAAGTATCGGAGATGGCTAATAGCTGAGACTCAATGGAGTCCATAACAACTTTAATATTCTAAGTGGAATCTGACCACTTCAAGCAACAAGAAAGGAAAACATTAGCTTCTGACTCACAAACCTTCATGGCTTCCAGATTCTTTTCAACACTTGAGTGTGCAAGAGCACATTTGTCATGTAAATCCAATAGTCTTTTCTCTGCCAATTTCTCCTCAACCTCTTGTTTTGTCTTTTCACTAAGCCCAGAGGTATACTCCTTGAAAGAATCTAACATCAATCTCAAATTTTCAATAGGAGTGAGAGATGTATCAATGGATGCATCAGGTATGACTTCCTACAATGCCTTCAGAGCATCTTTTATAAGTTTTGTTCCTCTTTGATGTGAGCTTCAAGAATTTCCTTCCTTCTGGATGCTTGCATAGCATCTCCTAACATCACTTTATGCACCAGAGACATCTTCTCCATATCCACAAACCCTTCAATCATAGGAAGTTGTAGAAGCTCCTGGGGAATTATCAGCTGAAATTTGATTTGCTTGGATAGCAGACCATTCAAAACATCATTACTAGAGGATGATTCTCTGGGATTTTTAAGAGATTTTACAATCTGTTATTCACTTTCTTTATTTTTTCCAGCAAATTCTTCATTTTTATTTTCTTCCTTTCTCTTTTCCTTCTCTTCTTCCTCCTTTTCTTCTTCCATTTCCTCTTCTTCCTCTTCTTTCTTTTCTTCCTTTTTTTCTTCATCTTTGTCTTTATCAAATTATTATCCTCTTCATTATTTCCATCCTTTTCATCTTTATTTTTCTCTTCCTCTGGATTATCCTTTTCTTCTTCTTCACTGCATTTTCCTTCTTCTACATTACCTTGTTCATTATTGCCTTTTTCTTCTTCACTGTGCTCCGGAGGAGCATCATTATGCTTTTCAGGCTCAACTTCACCTTCATTCTGCTTTTCACCATTTGGAGGATTATTTTCATCACCGACATCAACTTCTACATCAATATTTTCATAAATATCTTCATTACCTATATCAAGAGGAATATTTTCCTTAGCATTTTCAGCAGCAACATCTTTAGCAACTTTAAGCATGCCATTTTTTTTTGTTGTATCCTAGATCAATTTTGGGGTATGTGTAGAATCATGATGGGCCAAAAATTGGTGATATGATGGGTATGTGTAGGGTATGTGGCTGACGACTTTTTTTTTACCCAAAATTGATGAAACGAAAAGGGTTTTTAAAGGAGATTCTCAGATTTCCACCAATATAAATTATGCTTTGAATTTAATAAATAATTATTATTCATCCTCTATTTGAATTACAACTAAAGTCCTGATTGATAGGTTGATTGAAAAAAATCTATAGCTTTCAAACGGTATCACATTTTTTGAATCCAAACCATGTGTCACATTCTATGCTTCGCATACTATAGGATTAAAAAAAAAAAAGAATTTCATGAAGTTTTGACCAAGTTAAGGTGGTCGACATACAAGTTTTATATTTTTAAAAGTTGTAATAAAAAATTCATAATTAATTATTTACTTGGAAAAAAATTACAAAAATATGCATCACATCGGGACATGAGTCCTCTACTTATATCTAAAATCTTATTAAAAATATTATCATTTTATTGTGGTTAGGGTGGTCAGATAGACACTTATTTTTTCCTTGAAATTTAAGTACTACTACATTTAAATTTCAAATTTTCACCAAATAGATTTTTTTTAAAATAAACCTAGTAGTTTATAAACTACATTCAATTTTTTATAGATTTTATTCTTACATATATTTGAAATAATAGATAAATTATTCAAATTTTTACATCAAGTTGCCTAACTCTAATTTTTTTGAATTTTTTGCCACTTGAGGGCCTATTTTTTCCATGATGATCCTGCACATACCCTTTGCTATTTCCTTACCTTATTTGTCAACTTTTTATTCCTTGTCATCAACATGTTTACTCTTCTCTTCATATTAAACATTTCTGCACATATCTTCTTCAAAGATTCCAGATAATCCAGGGTTAGGGAAGACCCAATCTTATTATATGTAGCATTTTTTTATTTTCTCTTCAAATTCAACAGCCTTTGATCTCCTTTTCATCAGAGTTTCCCACATGCTTTTAGGTACATCTTTCCTTATATCATCCCACTTAACTTCTAAGATGATAACATATTGAATAACGACTAAAAGAAAGGTTTTCTTATCTTCTTCTCCAACATTATCATAGTATTCAATTGTAGGTTGAAGCATATTCTCAAAATGTAGCAAGGAATTGAGAGTTGCCTCTAGTTTAAAGTGGGGACCATAACTTATCAATATGTCTTGTTCTTTTCTCTAGTTTGTAGAGGCTTCAACAGATACCTTAGACTTCTTTGATTATAGTTTGGTGTGCACATGAACACCAAATTTTTGCTCCTTCATCATTAGAAGTTGATACAACATGTACTCTCTTGGAACCAATAGCTTCTGTAGAAGCACCTTCACTAGAGGGTAAACCTCCTCTTCTTCTCCTTACTAGCTTTGCATAAGGATCTTCTTCATCTTCATCTTGATCATCTATAACACTAAGTTTTCTCTCCCTTGTCACTTTCTCTTTCCTTCCTCTCTTTGCAGGGGCTACCGAAAGAGTTTCTTTCCTCTTCCTAGATCTCGTAGTTGGTCTGGAGGAAATAGGACCTTTTTCTTTATTGATGACACTAGGCTTAATCTTTGTTACAGGGGCTACGAAGTGTTTTGCAAAGGTAGTCCTTCCGGATCTCCTCGGGCCAGATGATTCTGCCTCCAATTTTTCTCCCCTAGCCCTTCCAAGGGCAATCTCCTCATTAGTAAATCCAACTTCTTTAAGATTTTTCTCCACATTCTTTCTAATTTTAGGCTTTTGTTGCTCCAAATGAATCTCCATAGATTTTTTAGCATATGTCCCAATTCTGGGTTCATTGGGATCCTTCTGATTCTTCAGCAACAATTGCACATAACCTTCAGCTTCTTCTATTACCTCATATCCCAGAGGCTAAATCCAAATGGTTCAAAGTTCTACAGCCTCAATCATGCATTCATCAGAGGAAATATGGAATATGATATCGTCTTTAAACTTCTCAACAATTTTCTTTGGAATCCTTTCCCTTTCATTCATGTTTCTCTTGAATACAACAAAAAATGCTATTAGAGGATTATCTTGAGCATCCAAATTACCCAAACTATGCATATAATAAAAAAATTGATGTCCTACTAGTTTGGATGAGTCCCAGTATACTTCTTCATTCTTTCTCGGAAGTCTCTTCATGAAATAAAACAATAGACATACAATCAATGAACCAAATTTAAAAGCATACTTCCTCTCCTTTGTCGACTTCAATTTTTCAAGAAGTTGTAACGGAAGAAGCTCACATAGATCATAATCAACACCATTTACAACCATATCAAAACCTGTATAGATTATTGTAGCCAAAACACAGTTCTCTTTGTTTGTGAAGTATATTTTGTGACCGATCATGATAGCTACATACTTCACATCTAGATTCGTAATGTCCTTCATTGTTAAAGCTCTCTTGTCATATGCGACTCTTGTAAGTTTCATTACTACTTCATTCTTCACATATTTCAATATAGGTATTGTACCTTTATCCCAAATCCAGTTACAACCCTAGTCACCTCCTTAGTTACAGGTGTGTCTGATCATTCCACAAGAATTTATCATGGATTCTGCTTAGGACTAATTTCACAAATTTGTCATCATAGCTGAAGTTGGGAAAATTGTTCTATCTATCCAACCTCTTCTCAACTAGGTTTGAGTACTCAAGTTTTATCAAGAAATCATCACCAATAAGCTCATTCTACCAAATCTCAATGAACTTTGAGTGATCATATTCTTCAAACTTTACTCGAATATACATCCTTGTATCCTCGGTCGGCATCACTCCATGAGGAATTGATGAGAATGCACCCATGGGGTCATCTTCCAAAACTTTTGAGGAATATTTTCAATAAGAGGGTCTCAACCTCTCTGACACTTTAATGACTACAGGGGTTTCCACTCTTCCAATTTTGAATTCAAACAACTCAAACAACATAAACATGACTACACAGAAGATTAAAATACCTTTTTCTTCTCGATGAACCTCAGCTAGGGATTGCACAACTCAAATTCCAAATCTTCTCAAGAATTCTCCAAAAGCTCTTCACTTTCTTCAAATGCACGAATGATCAAAATTCCTTAAACATTTCCTTTATAAAATAATGATCTACCCTAATTTGTATTAAATGTGACAGATTTCAAAAAGCTACTAAAAACTCTTCTCTTTTACATAGAAAAACTCCAATTCACTATGCAAAAGATCATCCCTTCATATTTCCCACCAATTCCTTTTCTAAAACCTCTGATAACTCATTCTTCACATTTCATCCTCGTGCCAGCCTCTGATATGCCATTTATCTAGGCAGTTCTTATAATTTGTTGATAATGCTCCCCCATAAGGCCTTGCTAGGTCTAATCCGTAGAGGAATCATTTGAACCAGATGAGGGCACATACACATCAACAGTCTCTGGTTCTTCTTTCTTCCTCCAAATCTTATTCATATCTTGCTTAATCTCATCTTTTTCAACCTTCTTTGAAGATTCATTCTTTTCTAATAGATTATGAGGTGGTGGGACATGAGATGTAGAAGTCATGGTGGCATGTGAAGTGTGATAGACCTAGTTAGTTGTTGGGAAAATATGTATCAACCTTGCAATTAAATAAGGTACTATTGATACGTAAATGACACGAGGTGTGGTGGGGTCCCCCTATAAGGGTTCCAAGGGGATCATTCTCCTAGTAGTGGATCTACGGGTCGTGCACCTAGGTGGGGGCTAGGGGCTAGTGCCCCCAAAAGCTAAATTATATATATTATTGTAAATCAAGACCATTCATCATTAAGTCTAAAATTTGATGGTCGATTTTTTTTTGGCTTGAATTTCCCTAGAAGATGACCCTACTTTATGAGAGAATTGTAATATCACTATGTAGTGTGATGTATTTTGAGAGTTTGATAACAATCATGTTGCCTTTGAATCTTTGGTTGGTGATACTCCTGTAAGAACCTTGCTCTACAAGTATATTGTAATCTTTGTGATTTTTGAATAATATATTGTGTGGCTTTTGGAGTGTGGGGTTTTTCTCTCAAAAGGGTTTTCCCCACAAAAATCACTATATTGTGGTATGCATGATATTAATGTTTATTTCTATTTAAGTTCCTATAACTATTGAAAATATCTGTAAAGTTTTGCATTATCCTCCTCTCAAGATTAGTTTAGGAAGTTTTTCTACTACCTTACCTTCCTTACATTAATAGGTGCAAGAGGGACATGAGAGGATGTTGATGTAGAATTATTAAGCCCTAGAGCTATCATATTCCCTAGATGCGAGGATGGTATTGATGTTTGTGATGCTTTATTTTGGATATTTTACTTGAGATGAAATTTTGAAATTGTGTAGATGGTGCAGATGTAGGTCCCTAAAAATTACTAAAGTCCGGTCCAAATCCCATAAAAGGAATCTAGAGAAGAGAAGGTGGGACACAAATATCCACCTCATTTCTGAATTTAGGTAGATACCAAGAATTCTTAGGAGGAGCTTGGGGAGCTTGAGAGGCTTGAGGAGCCTGAGGAGGCTAAGGATCTTGAGGGGGCTAAGGAGCTTGAGGCATTGAAGGTTTGACTTTACCTAAGTATTATGTCATATTGAACCCAAGTAAAGATTTGGTTCCTTTCACATGAGTAAGGTCTCTAAACATTTATTGATGAGACAATCGGTCATTTGTGCATGTGGTAGGATCACTAAAATGTTATCCTAAAGTGATCTAAGATTGTTACACCATTCATTCCTCAAGATATACTTGGTCATGTTGGACTCAAGCAACACTAAGAGGGGGGGTGAATCAGTGTTGTGCAACTTTAACTTTATTAATATGTTTCTTTAGTACCTTAAAACATTCAATCAAATGAAAGATGCATGAACATAGAACAATAAGCCACACCACCATAACACAAGCATTTTTACATGGAAACCCAATTAAAGGAAAAACCACGGTGGAGGTCAATCCACAATTTTGAGTACTCAAAATATAAGTGTTTTACAAAATGGGAATGCACTTGCATTCAAGCACACTACCTAGAGCTCACTACTCAAAGTCAAGAAATTTCACTGCCTTACAAAAGATTTGGAATACAACAAAGGGTTGAACTGAGTAGATAACATCTATAAATGCTTGATTATAGTTTTGGTTAGGCACATAGATCAGATTCTGGACCTCATGTCTGATTCTGCATTTCACTCTGCTCTACCTTAATTCACTTCATAAAAATCCTCTTTTGCACTAATGAAAATCACTCAACTACTCTTCTGATATTTGCACACACATCAATACATATCTAACTTGCACTCATGCCTACCTAAATGAATTAACTGATCTCATATATATATCTGCTACCAAGAATTCAATCTCTAAATGTCAACTTCAATAAAATAGAAAATATCTTCCAATTGTTGGCTCAAATCATGAACAACATTTAATGCACATCCATCAAAGTCAGCCATAGCATAATCAAGACCCAAAAAAAAATAATCAACACAAGAATACTTTAAACAATTCCACCTAAACATCCATGCAACACCCAATATTCACTTAGTTGGCCTTCATATACTGATGAACAGAAAATCGAACAACCAAATATCCTAACTCATACACCACTTGATGGGACAACACAAAACTTGAGAATAACATATTTCAGATTCCCGAAGATCTTCCCTAAGATTTGCAACCAAGACTGATAAACTGATAGTGCAAACTAACTGACAGATTCAAATCCAATCAGATACCTTGTTCCTCATTCTATTTTTTGATAGGGTTAGATACTATAGTGTGGACCGGATCAATGACTTCAGTTGCCATCAATGACAACACTAGAAGCCATATGTCAATAGGTCATGAGGGTAATTTTGATCTATCAGATGAACTTGCATGTTGGTTTGTTGGGATTCTCCATGGATAGGAAGATTGGGAGGATAAGGTGATTGATGGGATTGTTGTTGTTGTTGCAACATTATCTTTTTCAACTACAATTGAGTGGTCATAGGAATGAAAGATGTGATTGGATGATGAAGATGATATAGAGCCCAAGGACATGAGTAAATGATGATAATTGGATGATTTATTGAGTGATATATTAGACGTTTTATTGGGTAATCGATTAAAGGATGGGTTGATGTAGCACTCCAATTAAGTTTGAGAGCTTGATTTGACGATGATAGGATCAATTGTTGCTTGAGATAGGCTATATTCTCAAGTAGACTAGATGATGATGATGGGATAGTACTTGAGATAGGAAATTTTCTCAAGCACAAATGATTTTGGTATGAACTAGACCTCTCACTCGAGGCAAGTTGATTTGGTTGAGGATGATTACTAACTCAGGATAGAAAAAAGATCCTAAGAAAGTGTAAAGATAATGATATAAATTGGTCGATTGATTGATTAAGATTCAAAATTTCTCAAAACAGATGATTCAGATGCTAGATGATATGGATATCAATTAGATGCACTCAGGGATATCCTTGAATGATTATAAATATGATTTGATGACTTTTGGAAAATACAATGTGATGAAAATGATTAATACAAAAGATTGGGAAGTGATCAATGTTTTTTTATCACAGAATCAAACTTGAAACACTAAGGGCTATCTCTAGTTAAAATGATTCACTCTCTAGTTTTTATATGGAAAATAGATATGCCTAAGAACAAAGTAGATCCACCTATCCATAGAGCACATATGCCTATGAATGTCCATCCCAAAAGTGTATCTACCTATCAATAGATTATATCTACCCAAGAAGAAGGGTTAGTTTGTGACCAATGGAGCTACCCATGGATAGAGAAAACTCACCTATGAAGAATGTGGGATCACCTATTAGTAGAATTACCTATCAAGAAATGAATCCACCTTTGATCAAAGCAAACCTACTTATCAATAATGTGTATTTGACTAAGAAGGATGAGTAGGGTGAAAAGTGCATCTGCTTATAACTAGAGTTGAACAACCTATGTATGATTGATAAGGATGGACAACATATCTTCCTATGAATAGAATGGATCCCATATCAATAGAGTGTATCCACCTCTCAAAAAAGTGTATCTGCCTATGAAGGATTGATTGATTGGATAGACTAGATGAAGAAAACACAACCACCTTTGAACATAGTGCAATTTCCTTTCAAAACAGTGTATCCACCCTTGAAGGATGTGTATGTATGTTAGCCCATATTTTTCGTTGCACCAAAAGATTGACTTGTCAATGCCTGATACAACTGCCAGAGTTAACAAATCCACTAGAGGCAGTTAGTCCATGTTTAAATCCTGAGGGGAGCATTGACCATCTTCCAACAAACTCCCCCTTAACATTACTAGAGGGGATTCGAAACCGAAACCTTTGGCTTTGACACCAATTATTGGCCCACAGTTTCTGTTGCACCAAAAGATCGACTTGTTAATGCTTGAGACAATTGCCAAAGTTAACGGATCCACAGGAGGCAGTTAGTCCATGTCGTGAATCCCAAGGGGATCGTTGACCATCTGCTAATAATATACCTATTGGGAGATAAAAACTTGATGACAACAGATGAATCAAAACAAGACAAACAAAGACAAGGATGTATAAAAGGCACTCAAGTGCTAGTATTGATAAGAATATATGACAAACAAAACAAGCCTAAATGAGTCAAGTGGGTTTGTTAACCTACCATAGGCCCACTAGTGATGAGGCTAATATCCCAATATTGGTGAGGAGCACCGCTCAATAAGATTTGGTAGATAGAGATCCAATGGCATAGGCCTAAAAGGAAACATGCTCACCTTTTCCCTTTCTTTAGAAGTCCTGACACCTTCCTCAAAGAACTCTTACCTCTACTCAAGAGGATACATGGTGAGTAGCTTTGGGTATGATATTGTACCTTACACTATGATAGGCAACAACTAAAAGGTCCTAACCTAGGCTAAAATGGGTTATCTAGAGCATCCTCTAAACACCAAGAGGGTGTGTGAGGCACATCCATGAACAACAACCTATCAAAAGCATGGGTTGGGAATGTCAGTTAAGCCACTCGAACCAACCTTAAGCTCCTAACTCAGAATCACCCAAGTATCCCGGAGCTTCACTAAACATGATGTGATTGTATTGGGTTATAACTTTTATTCTCCTCCTTCCTATACCCCACTAGTTCATGTGGTTGAGGTTGTTGCTTGGGGTGATGAAATCCCCAAGTAGGCCTCCTGAAGGGAAGGTAATGCTAGGTTTTTCTAATCTCTAGGATTGCATGTAGCACATGGAGATAACATACACACAAAACTAGCACAGCTAGGAAGACTCACAAGTGGACTTAAGGGTAAGTGCACCAAGATGGTTCCCAAAAAGGGGCTTAAGTGGCCACTTTTTTTCTGAAATCAGGAAATACTGACCTTGGACGTGAAATTGAGGATAGCTACACTCAAAATTTTTAGATG
This sequence comes from Sequoia sempervirens, assembly GCA_007258455.2. Classification (NCBI taxonomy): domain Eukaryota; kingdom Viridiplantae; phylum Streptophyta; class Pinopsida; order Cupressales; family Cupressaceae; genus Sequoia; species Sequoia sempervirens. The sequence goes on along the minus strand of VDFB02305044.1, from coordinate 3,129 downwards.
GAACAAAAACAAGGACCGTAGTGCTCCGAGTCTACTTTCTAAACTACTAATTTATTTTGAAAATGGTTGAGATTAAGGGGTTCAAAAGAGGGACACACACAAATTGCTGTTGTTTATGTCAGAAAAACATAACATAACAACTCTTGTGTGACCCAAGCATGGTGGACTTTTTTTTAGTATTTTAAAATCGCTCTGGTCAAAAGTTAGATAATGGTATGTAGTAAATTTTGGATATTTTTTGATAATTTTTTAATGAATATTTGATTTTTCATTAATTTTTAATGGGCACTTCCTAAAATTTTGGCCGTGCTCCCCCTGAAATTTTTTGAAACTAAAAGATTTTTCTAAATTTTTTTTTTTTTTAAATTGTAGAATGGAGTCTAGTTTCTAAAAATATAATTTATTTCAAATTTTGATGAATGGTTAATTTATAGCGAAAAAAATACCAAACACTTCTTTTTGAAGAAAACGGACATACAATCAAAAGAAATTATGGATGAAAAGTTTAACATTGTTAGAAAGTGAAAAAAATTACATCGTTCGAAAGCTAATAAAGAACCTAACATTACCCATGTATTCGATTTTCTTGATATTGAACCGGATGCAATCTTGATGGTGAGCACGAACCCGATTATGTGAAAATTTGTTGAATTTGGAAAAAAACACGTCTCTGGTCTTTGGGAATGCCCTCCAAGCCTTTGGGTTGGTATTCCAAGGCAAATACCAAACAAATTTACAAAGAAAATCATGAGCTGGCGTTTCGCCTTGAACCGCGTTTTACTTGTGACGTGTTATTTGTTAGTTTATTACAAAAGTCACGACCATTTCAGGTGCACTTACCCTTGAGTTAACTTGTGATTTCTAATCCCTAGGCTCACTAGATGGTGCAAGGGGAGAGTATATGTCGACAAGTAACTCCAAACATGAAAAAAAAGTAAGTTGAACCTTTAGAAAATTGAAGTGTTCCTATTTAGTAATAAAACACTTATACAATATTTGATCGATCATCCTAGAAGAAAAGCGTTAGTAGTTTTCTCCATCCATCTTTGAAAAATGAGATTGCAAACAAGTAGGAAGCACTCACAAGCACAAATAAACAAGGTAGCTAGCTAATGACAATCTGGTAACAAATTAAAAATATTAAATTTACTAGCTAATTTTCTTGTCAATAGAGCGATTCACCCATAAAGGATTCATAGTTGTCTATCAAGCAGTTTTCCTCTAAAGGATGCAAGACCACTTGTGTAAATATCAGATCTGCTTGTTTATCAAATCTGCCCCTGAAGGTTTGATGCAGGAGCATCCAGTGGTGTAAGGGCAATCTTGCATCACCGAAAAATAGTTAAATTTCAAGTTTCTTAGTTTTTAGATATTTTTACATTTTTGGATACCCTTTTCATTATAATGAAATTCCCAATTTACAGTTTTTATTTTTTGTATCTGGGTGGAAAGATATTACAGTTTTAGTTTCCCAGATTTGCACCTAAAAATCTTCCAAGTTAGATTTGAGGCACTTAGATTTCCCAGAATAACCCCAAAACTTTCCAAAATTGGCATAGTGAATTTTGAACGCATTATTGACTTTGAGACCTCTCCAATGGTTCAAACGGTTCGAGAATCGGAGTCCCAGATCAAAAGTTATGGCCCTGGGAAGTTGGCGCACTTTCTAGAAGATACAATTGCAAATGCTCTTTTGAAATTTGAACTTCATATTGTAAATTTTTGGCACCAAACCGCCTAAAATCAAATTTGAATGTTGTTTTGGCTCCAAACTAAGTAGGAGCTCTATTTATGGGTGGATTTCTAATTTTGGGTAACTTTTTTGGGGACAAGCTCGCATATTGCGAAAGGGTTATTCTGTAGCTTTCTGTAACTTGCATGTGCTGTAGAACTTGAGGATTAAGATCCTCTACATGGAAGAAGCTCCATTTTCTGAATAATAAAATTATTCTCTTGTTTGTGGGTTACTTTTTGTGTCTCAGGCTGAGCCCTCATCAAGTGGTATCAGAGCAAGTTTTCTTGAGCGTGTGGATAGATCGCCGATCGTGAGGCAGTTCGCACCAGGATCGTGGTTGTGGGTCGATGCCAAGAAAGATGCCTCCAAGAGTGATGCCTGGTAGGCATGGTGGTGCCAGAGGTGGTTGAGGCAGCATAAATGCTGGTGGAAGAGATGCACTGGCAGCCCTCCAGAGACAGATTGATGCATTACAAGAGCAGTTGAGAAGAGGGCTAAACCTGAGGGAGGAAAGTGAGGATGAAGGAGAGGAAGAAGGTTCAAATGTAGAAGAGGAAGAAGAAGTAATTGATCAAGATCAAATGTGACTAATAAGGGCCATTTCGAAGATCGGGAAAAGACCCAGAGCAGAAGTCCCCAGTTATTTTGGAAGTCTAAACTCGGAAGAGTTGATCGACTGTATCAATGAGCTAGAAGAATATTTTGAATATGAGGAAATAGAGGACCCAGATCGGGTTAAGTTTGTGAAAATGAAGCTGAAGGGTCATGCCAGTATTTGGTGGAAAGAGGTCCAGTTAGAAAAAAATTGAAGAGGAAAAGTCAAGATCACTAGATGGGATCGCATGGTAGAGAAACTGAAGAAGCCGTTCATACCAGTGGACTACGAGTTAGATTTGTTGAAGAAATTGCAAGGGTTGAAGCAAGGAAGCTGATCTATGAAAGAATATACTGAAGATTTTCACAAGATAATCATCAGAACAGGTCACACAGAGGCCAATAAGGAGAAGGTAGCCCGATATCTTAATGGGTTATGACCGAGCATTCAGGAGGAGTTAAGCCTAGTCAGAATGACCACCATTGAGGATGTGTATCATTTTGCTTTAAAGGTGGAAGAGAAGATAAACAAAAGATTTGATGGCAAGAAAAAAGGATGAGGAGGTCAAATCAGAAGGGGCAATGGAAGACCTTTAGGAAGCCGAAATGATGATGATGAAAGAAAAGTGAAGATGTGGGTACCAGCCGAAGCCAAAGAAATGACAACTTCTACCGCCCTCGTGATCAACACAGTGGTGATCAAAGAGGCAGAGGACGAGGGAGATATGGACGAGGATCTGGAAGAGGTGGTTTCAAAGGAACGTGTTTCCGGTGTGGTGAAGAAGGGCATTGAGCCTATG